>JABFPM010002386.1:0-16859 GCA_022817325.1 Idris sp. 1 HC-2018 | reverse complement strand
CTTTCATAGCAGGTAATAATTCTTTATTAAATAAAATTCTTTAAAAAAGTGTTTTTTTTTAAAGAGAATGACAACAAATTCAAAGAAATTTTTTTGGAATTAACTGATATTGAAACTTACGAATAATTTTTATTGGGTAAACAATTTTTTTTTCATAATTAGTCATTATGAATCGTTAAGAAATTATTGATATAAAATATCATCCCCCTTAATATCTTACAGTTTAAAATGATTGAATTTGATTTGAGATAAAAAAGAAGAAAATTAAAACAGTTCACTCAAACCCTTTTCTATTTATTTTACTCGTTTTCAAAGTCATTTTTAGACCTTTACTGCATGAAAATGAATTGATGTAAATATTAAGAATTAATTGCTGTACGTTTTTATAACTATTTACAAGAAATGTCAGCAATGATATCGATAATTGAAATGTTTCGTACGGCAAAATAAAATCTTTTGTATAATAGTGCAAAATTATCATGTTATTTGACGTGGAAAATCGATGTCTATAAGCACGAGTTATTGCTGATCTAAAGAGACTTTAATATTTTTTAACTTTTTTTCGTCATTTTGAACTATACGAGGGGAAGGCACGGTCAACACTTGATTTTATTGATATTAAAGCTTGATGACGATGCTAGGAGGAGCGGGGACTGCAGGAAAGTTCAATTACGTTTAGTTTTTCGAAAGAGAAACATTTCAACTATAAGCAGTCAAATTTTTAGATAATTTCAATCATATTGGCCAAAGATGTATACAATTATGTTTTACATTTGCCCTCGAAATAGGTGATCCAAAACTTCCAATAGGTAGTGTAATAAATAAAATGTTCGTCTTGTAAATTTTGTATCGATAAAATGTGTCAATAATTGCAATAAAATTACATTTAATGTTTGAATTAATATGCATTTATCGTTTATATTCGATTCTTATTTGCTCTTGTGAATTTGAATAAATAACAAATTTATGACTGGTTATGTTTTATTGCATTGATTACTTTTTTTTTACATTGATCAGTTAAATTTATTGTTAATTACATACGTTTTTTATTTATTATTTACAGTTTTTATTAGCCACTTATATTTGCTTTTATTATTTTATATTCATTATTGATTATTATTATTGAACACTTGTTATTGCCTAATGCGTTATCATTCATTGATCGTTTATTTTTGATTCTCTATTTTAAAATCATGCTAATCTTTTGTTTTTATATTTCTAAATTTTCTTTATTATCTTCTTCAAATAGATTTGAAAATACCAATCATAAAAACATGCAGTGCTTTTCAACATCGTCCTATCCTCTCATATATAGATAACTTTGCATGAAACGAATTCTCTATATTCGGTTACACAATGTCAAAATGAAATAGTGCACAGTACTTTTTTTGGAAGACAGTAAAAGCTTTTATAAAATGTAATATACTTCGAAATCCATTTTCACAACTATTTTAACATAATTAGAAAAATCTTTCTAAAATATATTATGGAGGGTTGAAACGAATAGAAGGTTGTTTCGAAAAGCTTTCAATGCTGCAAGAATCTTTTGTTCAGATCCAATAGAGGAAAGCGAGACATAACAGAATTTATACTTTTATTTTTTTATTAAATGGTACTGCCTATTTTCCTGTAGTATTGTTTTCCTTTGAAGTTATTATATTATACTTTATCATATTAAATAACATCTTATTACTTACTATTTGAGTAAATCAGTGTTTTCGTAATTAAAATAATATTAAATATAAGTTACCTTTGTTTGCAGATGTATAACTTACATTGACATAATTGTAAACACTTGATGATGAAAAACATTACATAATTTATAAAGACAACTTTCAAAAACTTTTTATCTGCCTATCGCTGTAATTATATATTCACATGTTTTTTATTTAAATGATAATTGAAATCAACATTAATTGAGATTAACTCAATCATCATTTAGATTACTTTTTAAATAACAGTGTTCGTTAATTCCTGCATAAAATAATCTGACCTCGTCATTTGAATAGAGAATCTTTAATGTTATCAGCATATCCGTTTAAATTATTTGCAATCGACATGCAATTCAATTGGCAATTACTTACGCTACGGGCTAGGCTATATGCGATATTAGTTAAAACTAGAATTATTCGTATAAAGAATTTATTCATTTTGTTATTTTTATATATTTTCACACATCGGTTCACTTATTTTATTGCAATCATGCAATTTTTAATTGACAAGCGTAAAAATTTTCAGGAAATATCAATTTCCTGAAAATATAAGTTATATATTATATAATAATAATAATTTGTATGATATATTATGTATTAAATATTATACATTACTAGTATTGGAAAAACAAAGTTTTATTTGAAGACGTTTGGACATCTTTTCTAAGAGACTGCGCCCCCGGCGCGCTTGCACGTGCCAAATCTGCGTCTTTCATATTTTATAAAAATATATAACAATTAGTATATAAAATAACTTATAAAATATCATTAGGTTTAATTATTTTGTTTGTTACTACCCCCTATTTTACGCTTTTGCGTATGCAGGGAAAAATTGAGAGAAATACTATTCTGATTTAGTCAAGTAAAATTTATCCTAGTAGAGTTTTGTCTTTCAAATAGTATTTTTAAGAAAGCGGGTAGGAGGAAAGGGAAAGAAAGACGCGTCGTGGCCCAAATTTGAATGGAACCACTCCCACATTTGCGTATGGCCATGGGAACCACGAAAACTTTGACAAAGTAGCCGGCCCGGGAATCGAACCTAATTCTCCCAAGTGAGAGTTAAAAGGGGCTTACCCTTTTAACAGACTCTCTCATAATTATTTGATTGAAAACGATATTAAGTTTCATGATTGAAATGATATACATTCAAGCATCCACGCCACGGCTAGGATGCGAATATGTGGAATAAACAAATAATAAAAAATAAATTTATAAAATATTCAAATTTTTCAAAAATACTTTATTATTACTTAATTATAAAGCTAATAACTGTTTTTGTTTAGTTTGTACAATAGTCTGCTAATTTATAAAGGACACTTAGAAACTGTGAAATATTGGTGTTTTTCAAAAGTCTCAAAACTTACTTTAAATGTTGTTCGAATTCAATTTTCGTTGGAGTGTTTTGAAGATTTTTTCATCTACTTTAAGACTCATTTATTTATTTTTTTTTTCAACAATTTATTTTGAAGGGGTATTTTTGACCCTGAAGAAGATGATGTCGGATAAGCGAAAATTCATCAAGGTTGACGCGCTGTAACTTTATACAGCGTTAGGTTACAAATGAAATCATTAAATTTTCTCAAATCGTGTATTTTTATCTGCAAAAAAAGCTAAATTTATAGGATTTTCAATAATTTTTTACAAAGTTACAGCAATATGAAAAAATAACTACATTTAGACCAAATTCGACAATTTCTTAAAGATGTGAAAAACCATTTTTTAATTTAGTTTTTCTTAAACTCCTTTCTTAAGAAAGGATTTATATTAATATAAATTTATTTATATTAATATAAATTTGTATTAATTTAAAACAATTATTTTTATTTTTTTATTAAACAAAAAAAAAGTATCAATTCCAATACAAGAAAATCGGTGAAACGAGAGAAGTTGGCTACGCGTCATCGCTTAAAACTAAATCTGATTAGTTGACTTATTTTGACAGTTCGAAATTTGAATTTTTTGTTTTGGGCATTTTATAAATTAAAGTTTTAACACTTAACACGTGATTAGGAGTACGGCAATGACGCGCGCGCAGCGGGCGATTAGTCCTACTATGAATTAAAATGCAATTTTTTATTTAAATTGTTTTACTTAACTTATTAAAAAAAATACTTGCTTATAACTTCACTTATTTTTTTATTTTAATTAAATTACGTTTTATTTTATTTTAAAGTTACATATTTCAAAGGAAATTGATAGCAAAAATAGATAATAAATTATATACATTTATAATCAATACTATTGATTAGTTCGGTTATAAGCATCTCTAATTTTTCCTATTGAATATTGTAAATTTTAAATGATCAATTAATCATTCTTCAGCTAATAAGAATACATAAGGTACTGCATATTTATTGATAATTTACTATTTATTTTTTGTTGACTGGTGCTACTTAATTCTGATCACTGTTATGGGTAAAAAAAACTTATCATCAGAAAAAATTATTGAAGTAAAGACCCTTTTAAATCATACAGAAACATCACAAAGAGAAATAGCGCGTATAACAGGTACAAGTAAAAGCAGTGTGAATCGCATTTCTATTTCTGTCAACAGACAAATTCTTTGAAACAAACAAACAAACAAAAAAACTGGGCGATGTGGTTGTAACAGAATTACAACTTCACAAGATGATCTTCAAATTCGAGACATTTTCTTAAGTAATAGGAATAAAAGTATTTCATTAATTCAAAATAAATCTGAAAAAGTTGATATACACTTCGCATAAAAAAATCGACCACTTGAACATTTAAATGAAATTCAAAGTACCATAACTTTACAACAAATTATTAAAGTGCCTTTGCTATTAAACGGTTAAAAAGCTGAGATTTCTAACTTTTGATCAATCTAAGTTTGGAGGCACTTCGATAATTTGTTGTAAAGTTATGGTACTTTGAATTTCACCAAAATTTTTAAGTGGTCGATTTTTTTTTGATGCGGAGTGCATCTGCATCCAAAAGAACGATCCAGCGATGGCTTCAAGAAAAGAACCTAACTAGTCATCGTCCAGTAAAAAAACCTCAACTAGCTGTTGCAATGATAAAAAAAATTCATGTGGACTGAGATACATAAGACTATGACCATTTAAGATTGGAGTAAGATCAGTTTTGTGTACCTAATAATTTATTCTATTCAAATATTCAATGAAATTTTATTAATTTATAAGGTAAAGTTTCAATAGTTCAACACTGTTTTACTTCTGCGAAAATAAGTCTGTAGTTTTTTCGGCAAGCCGGAAAGCTGCCGACTAGTTTTCGGGAGGTTAAAACAGTGTTTTTATTCCAAGGAGTATACGATTTTTTTTGTCACGTAAGTACAAATCGAGCTGTTTTAAAGGGTCAAAGTAACAACTCAAAACAAATTTCAAATCCATTTCTAACAACGTATTGTTTCCAAAATTCGAATAAATGATTATCATTTAAACTTTAGAAAACCTTATTTCTGAAGACTAAAGGATTTTTTCTTAACATTAGTGGAAAATCCTCTAATCTTTAGAAGAAATGTTTATTTTGGGTAGGTAAATGATTTTCCTTTAACGCTTAGAAAAATTCCTCTTGGCAATATATTCAATGGAAAATCCTTTAGTTTTTAGCGGATTCCGCTAAACTTTAGAGGATCATTCTTAGAGTAAACTACCACTCAGCTGAGATTGTTTTACATCTCCTGCTTACACGTTATTATGTAAATTTTGACAATGTTTTAAACAAAATTTGGAATACAAATAAATAATTACTAATAAATACAAAAAAAGAATTATAAATTATAAAGAAATTATTAATATGCTCCTAAACTCGCTTTTATTAAACATTAAAATGTAATTGAAAGATAAACTGTTACATGCCCTGAAAATGCCATAAAAGTTTATTTATATTTCTTTAAATGGGTCTCTCAAGGTGTTCCCTACAATTTTTTTTGGTGAAACCTGGGTTTACCACAGTTAGCCTTTAAAGGGAACTAGTTATCACCTGGGCAAACTACGATACATTTTTAATAAGGTACTTAGAAAATATTTTTTATTTTTTTTTTCAAATGACTTTTTTTAATTTCAAATTAAAATTATATAGCGAGAAAATATGACGGGCCCAATAAAAATTTAAAAGATGACACCTTTAAAACTTCTAATTAAATAAATGAAAAAAACCACTAAAAAGAAAATATCTGTAGAATAGCATTTATGCTTTGTTAATCATACTGATTTTTTTTTTGTTATAAAATGTTTCATCACTCTGAAAAATTTGTGTATTTTGTTCAAATGATTTTTTAATCTCCAATGAAAATTATATAGCGAGAAAGTATATTATCAAACTCGAACATTAGTTACAAATTTCCAAATAAACAAACAAACATAAACAGAAAACAACTATACCAAAAAATAATAAGCAATACATTTTGGAACGGTTTACCTTGTAGTATTTGATTATTCAAAAAAATATTCATTATTTACTATTTATTAATAATTTTTTTATTTTTAAGGAACTCTGCCTTCCGAAAAATATGATTTGCACCATGAAACGAACGTGCGGTTCAAGGTGCCGCGGTGCTGTTATTTTGCACTTTTGTCTTTTGATGCAACATATACTATTTTTTACTCAAAAAGATTGTTATTTTCTAATTTATTTTTAAGTTTTATTTTTGTTTATGTTAAAACAAGTTTGTCATTTTTAATATTTTCTTCCGTTTCTATTCAATTTAAATACCATTAATTTTAAATAACACTTTTATACAATTTAAAATTTGCATTCTACGCTAACTTCGTACACTTAAAATTCTGTCAAACAGTGGCGCCACCACATTAGACGGAAGTTAAACTGTCAGTTCACATTTTGATATGAAAGTTTCATACCCCTGGTTTTGATTTTAAGGTTACAGCATTGAAAACTAAACAAACATTGACAATAAAGGGTAAATAACAGTTTCGTATTTTCAATTTATTATTGAGTTTATGAATAATTCAACATTATTTAAAACTATGATCTTTAAAAGTAATAAAAAAAAAATACAAATAGCACTGAAACAAGTAGTACAAAATAGTTACCTGAAATAAGGAATAATTTTTTGTTTTAGGGAGGAATAGATTTTTTTTAGTATAGAAAATATCATATGTAACAACCATATTTTTGTCACACGTGCACTGAAACAGCGCCATTTTGACCCTCATTTCGGGGCTAAAACAAAATGGCAGCGCTTCAGTGCACTTTTGACAAAAAAACATATACGTACCAAGCCCAAACGGAAACCATTGGCCTCGTGCGAAGTTAACAACTCGACAGAGAGGCTCGAACTCGTTGCCAACTTCACTCTTGTCACAATGGTTTCGTTTCGGGTCTTGGTACATTATCTACTATTATAATTTTTTTCGGCAGACGATAAATCTGTTTGTATTAATATATTTGTCAATCATATTTTCAATAGTTAAAAAATATAGATTATGCAAACTAAAAATGTTATGTAAAAATATGTTATGAAAAATATAGAAATTATATTTAGAAAATCACTCATAGGATTTCCCTCATACAATTGTCTCGTAGAATTTTGATATGGAAATATCTCATGGTTTTTTGAAGCAAAGTTTAAAAGAAGTCAAAAACATTTATTTATTAATATAAAAATAGGATAAATTTAAAGTAGTTTAAAGAACCCGCACATTATGCAAAATAAGCTAAACAAAGTAAAAACATAAAATATATATTATTTAAAAAAAAAATAAATAAATGGTTGAAAATATTAGAAGAAGAGTTATACGGTAGGTCTGCCATAAAAAAACTCTAGATTTATTTCCAATTTCACGAATTGTAATAATTTATTGGTGTAAAATGTGTGAAACAAATTTTACAAAATTACAATATTTAAAGTTAATTTGTGTTTTCCCACCAAAGGCCGAAGCGACATTTTTGTCCGTCTTGATTGACTTTTAGCTATATTAAAAATAATTTTCTTATTTTTTTGTATTTATTTATTATAAATAATAATTTGTTTATTTATTAATTATAATTATTAATAAAAAATTACACTAGATTGTTTTTGCAGGCAATGATTGTAATTTTATAAACGAAATTGTATTTATTAAAGAAAATGTTTGTTATGAAACATAATTCATGCATAACGATTTAAAATAAAGTTTTATCCATAATAAATAAGCTTATTTGTTGTTAAATATATATTATTATACTTCAAATTACGATATTCTGTTATTTTACATCTTAATTTTGAAAATAAATCAAATAATAACATAAAGTGACAAATTTGTCGCGTTGGCCTTTGAAGAGGGTAAAAAATTCCGGCCGTTCTAGTGTTAAATCATCTTTAAAAAAAACTAGGAAACAATTTTCTGAAATTTGGTTAAATTCTATAGTGCCATTTCATTTTAGAAAATCAGTGCTAATGTTGCCATAAGCATCAATAATTAATAACCTGCAAAAATAAGTGACTTTGAAAATTATTTTCTTTAAAATGGTGTTTATACGTTCAAATAATCCTCGGGAAAAGTGCCCATTCATTTATTTAAACAATTGTCTTATACCAATGTAAAAAATCTCGGAATTCTGTCATTTATGTATTAAGTTGATTTTAGTATATTTAATAAAAGAAGCAAAATAGTTTTATAAAATGTAAATTGTTTATATATTTAAAAATTTAACAAAAAACGCGCGCGAAGCGCGTCCTTGTTTCTAGTCCCTTATAAAATAACAGACTACTATATGTTACATGCTTATAACATGCATGTGACTTACGTGTTGCATACATGTTGCAGGTATGTAACACGCAGTTTAGACATGATTGTATCATGCATAGATTCATATTTGTTACATGCATGTTATTCATGTATGCTATATTTATGTACTATACATGTTACACGTATGTGACTTATATCATGCATCCATATTCTGCACGTATGTTACATGTTCTGCACAAGTTCTGTAAAATTGAATTTTAGTTTGCTCAATGAATGATCAAACTGCCCCATTGATCTACAGGTTGTTTCAAAGATTGGAGTGTCAAAACACGCGTCAGCTTTAGTTTGATTTGAAACTACAGGAAAATTGGATGGCTTGTATAAATGTATGTCAATAATCATCATTTGGTTGTCGTAGGTCCCACAAGCAGCTCCCAAAGCGTTGATGTAATCTTCTTCACCAACGTTAAAACTCTCAAAAGTCTATCTAGCCTCTCTTCTTAGAACACCAATAAAATAACGCTACTCATATATATTTGAAAAATTCTCGTGGTTGTGTATTGTTGCTTCGAAACTATTTTTAAAAAATAGCCATCATGTTCATTGTTTGATTGTACACATCTGCTGCTAATTGTATCAAAACGTTGCACTGAACATCTTCTTCTTGGTCAATAAATTTTTGTAGTTTTGTAACTGTCGTAACAGTTAGGTTAAAGGCACAACATGCCCTAGATGCTGCTGTGTACTTTACACGCTGGGTCGTCCCACGTCGCCGTAATGCTTCACACACCAGATCGCCTATCCTCGTAATGCTTCGCGTACGTCTATTCTTGCTAGGCACTTCACATCCCGGGATTATCTTTACTTGTTTTGTTATTTTCGTTTATAAAGAAATTTACTGGTTTGCTTATATGTCTAGTCAAGTTTTGTTTTCTTCTTTTTTTTTTTTTATTAAGTCTTTGTCTAATGAAAATTTTGCTTTTTCAAAATTGAGTGTTCAAAATTGTTGTGACCATTTTTACAAATTTTACAATCTAAAATTGCCTAACCTGATAATTCAAATATATTTCTAACAATTTTTACATAAAAATATCAGTTTAATACTTTATTTACTAAATTTTTCAATCAAAATTGTATTCGTTTATTAAAAGTTTTTAATCAAATGTGAATCAATTGAAAGTTATAATTTGAATTTTATTACCTTTCATATGCAATCATATTATACAAATATAATATGAACGCATATATTCATTGATTAATTACAGAACATCGATTACATCATTCTAAAAGAAAGTAATTAATCAAAACTAAAAAATAGGACAAATTATAATCAAGTTTAACATGTTGACTCGATATTTATCAATTTTAGTGGACTTTATTTACTTTTCTGTGTATAGTTTGTATGGTACTCTGAAGTGAAAAAGGCAAATTCAAATTGCTGAGATTCAAAATTAAAATTTGGATTTAAAAATTTAACAGCTATGCACATCGTTCAATAACATTCATTTGATTAAAAGCCCATCTTTCAAAGTATCTAAATTGCTATATCTCAAACAATGCATTGTAATCAAAATATCGAATGTATAGCATCAATTTCAATAAATCTGAATAGAAATATTGATCAGGTTCTTCGAGTCGAAATTGAAATGAGTAATTAATATTTGGCATTATTGAACGTCTAATTGTCCACGACAATAATCAGCTGTCTATTGAGAGTTGATTTGGATTCTCGGTTTATTTTTTTATTTTTATTTCATCTTGTCTTTTAGAAATAAAAATTTCATATAAATTAATTTAAAGAAAATAAATCACCCGGTTTTGACAATATTTAAATCTGAAATTCTTATTGCAGCATTTTTGTGGTACATATACAATAAATGATGATGTAAAGCTTTGGTTTTCATACGTGAATGATAATGAGATTATATCTGTGATTAGCCGCCATAATAAGACAAGTTCATTTTTTGAATTTGTTTATTAAGAATATTTTTTTAGTCAGTAAATCATTGTCCTAATCTTAGTAATTATAAATGAAAACAGTTTCAAATGCAATTTGCAAAAAGTTTAACTTTCAGAAGTTGGCGTTCAAGTGGGTTAACACGAATTGATAAAAGTTATAATTTATAGGTTAAGACTGAGCGCTTAGAATTAAGTGAATATATGAGATTAAATTTTGCACTAATTTCTATCACAACTTCAATCGCTTAATTTTAACTTATTCATTTTTACTTTTATCAAACTGTGCTAATTCCCGTATTAAAGTATTTCGAGCGTGCCAGAAACTAGTCAAAACATCCAGCATTTGATTTATTCACAAAAAATAATTAATCGAGGACAAAATATATAACAAACAATTTGCAACGTCAATTTTTAATCAACTAAGAACATAAGCTATAACCTGAAATCTTAGTCATTTTTTTTAATTTATAAAAGATTAGTTCTGGTACACATGTTTTTGTTTGTGAGAATCGTATCAAAAATTTTTATTCTTTTTAATATGTACTTTTTTTTTTAATATTAGAATTCACGTTACAATTATACATTTGTGTACTTGCGGCAGATAAAATGTAAATAAAACTTTCAACATGATTTTCTCCAGTTTTTAATGTTCATGTTTTTGATGTGCAAACATCCTTGTAGACTACCCCCCAATTTTGAAATGAGGTTGACATTTTGAAAAACGACATACAACACCGTCACTCGTCATCGTGTTATCAAGTCGCGACACTAACACTCGACACCCATCATTTCCATCGATATGCGACACCGTTACCCGTCATCGCGTTATCGAGTCATAATATGGACACCCAACACCCTTAATCGTAATCGACCCGCAACATACCACACCGAAACCCATCTTCGTTATCGGCATGCGACATGCGACAGCAGACACTAGTCATCGAAATGCCACATGCCACCTTCAACACCTTTTATAACAATTTTCGATATAATTTTTGAAGAAATAATTAAATATTGTTTTACAAAGATTATATTTTTGTTTTTATTACAAGTGTCATGGCGTTATCGACATAAACAACTGATACCAGTCATCGTAATCACTTCCCAGGTTGAAATTTTAAACAACATGCGAAAAGGTTTCAATATATAATCCAAAAATATTATATAATATAATAATTTTCACATAATTCTTCAAGAGTGCTTAGTGCACACTCGATCTACTTTTATCGTATTCCAAAACGTCCTTGTACAACAATTTTTTACCAATTTGCTATATTTATAAACGAAAGATTGCAAAGAACAAACTGTAGAGACGTAATTTTTATTAAATGCTCATGGCCAATTTTATAAATGTTTAATTAATTGTAATAGTACATTACGTGCTAAGACCCGAAACGAAGCCATTGTGACGAGGGCTCGAGCCTCTTTGCCAAGTTGTCAAATTTGCACGAGGCACAATGGCTTCGGTTCGGGCCATGGAATGTATATGTTGTTTTGTCACAAGTGCACTGAAGGTCACAAGTCAACCTCGCGAGAAAATCTCGGCTGCTTTTTCGGCTTGCGCTCGGGCCTGGGGCCTTCGCGCGAACCAAAAAAACTACCGAATTTTCCTAGCAAGAGTAAAACAATTTGAATTCCCATGATGCATAATATACTATTCTTCGTGAAAAATGCTACAAGATTAATTTTAATCTTGTTTTGCACCACTGTAGCGCAAAATTAAAAAATTACATATTTTAGTCTATGCGATTTTTCTACATAAATTAAGATTTTATGATTTTTTGCGACAGTGGCGCCATCTAAGATGGAAATTAATAGTACCATCTAGTAGCACTTTCCGAAGAGAGCAACATCCGTCAGCATTTTTTTCTCCATAGATGGAAAATTTTTAAATTGATTGGGGTGGCCGGGTGGTCTGAGGAACTCGATATTTAAAAAAAAACTATAATTTTTTTAATTAAAATTCTATCAAAATTCTCTCTGATATTTTTTTTCTCTATGTTCATATAAACATTGAAACATTGGACAAAAATTGTGGAAGTTCTGTAACATCGCACTATATTAGAAATTTAATAACAGTTAAATTTAACAAATACCTTTTTTTATTTCTAGAATAAATTTTTTTATTATATCGATAACAAAGAACAAAATAAAAAAAAAGTTATGAAAATTGGTTGTATTTTGCTAATTTTAGCCATTCTGGTGGAATGTCTCCTTAAATATTACATCGGAAAGATATATGAGCAATTTCATAAAAATGTGAAGCTAACACAAAGTTTGCGAATTTCCTTTTTTACACATCACTAAAAGAAATTAGACAAGTTAGAACAAGTTTTTTTTTCTTATAAACAGAACAACATCTCACAAAAGAACATTAACAGTAGTCGCGAATTTTAGGCTGAAGTACATGATATTGATTAAATATGAATAAATTGTATGCTCTGATAGTTCAATATAGACGTTCTTATTTTAAACTATAAATAAGAACTAAAAAAATATGACATATACAACGTAAAATGTAGAAATAATCACTGAAAATAGTATACTATTAACCTACTAGCAGTCTTAGGCTGTAAAGACATCAGTGCACATAACTGTCTAAATCTATGCTAATCATAATTCATTTTACTGTTAATTAGACACACAATAGTCAATAAAACTGTTTCGTTTACAGTTTAAAACATCTAAATTAATAATTCATCATTTACAGTGATTTATTTATTTAAAAATATATGTACAACTCAATAATTTTAGATTTAAATTGAAATATAATGAAATCAATACAATTGCTTCAATATAATTTAAATAATCAGGCAATAAATATTTTAGTTGAGTTTCCAAATTGTGCAATTAATATAATTATATTTTACGATATATTTATATTTGATTACATATATAATACTGCGATTTATTATTTAACATTCTACGTATTAATTCCCAGCAGGATCCATCGACATTGAATGTGAATTAATGATGTTAAGCTTCAGAGCATCTAACCCGATTGTATTTCTTACTATTGACAAGTAACTAATGATATTAAAAAGATAAATCATTGTTTATTATTTTAAATATAAATCACAAAAATTGAAATATGTAAATATTCTTAATTATTTAAAAAGATAATTGTTTTCAAGTTCGGTTTACAAAAATTCTAAAATCTAAGATTATTAATGTACATAAAAGAAATGTCAAATGTACAAAAAGTCTTTACTCAAATTTTCTCCAATTTTAGAAGGTTATGCATTTTGCAATTTAGTATATTATGCTTACATGAATTTCTTTCATGCAGAGCGTTACTCTTGCTGCATAACTTCAAACTTATTGAAACAGCATAACGAGCATAACTCTGATAATTTTAATGCAAACTGGAAAAGACATCTGGCAAATTTCACATTGAGTCATATGAGTTTTAAATGATAAAATTAAATTTGTTTTATGTTTGCTAAATTTTAGAATTCATTGTATCTTTAAAAGCAAATCTGTCCATGTAAAAGCATATTAATCATTTTCCGATGCCACTAGTGTTATTATTGGTTACACCTGGTGCAGCAATATATCGACACTATTTTCTTCTTTCTCTAATCAAAAAAATAAATTAACAAAAGATTTACTTTGTTAAAAGTAGATACATTTAATCCTCAATTTTTTATTAACAATTTTCCTTTACAAGTATTCGAATTTATCTCTGCTGATAACTCTTTTAAATCGAAGAGTTAAGCAAATTAAAGTACGTTTACTTCTCAAATGAATATCACGTTAATTAGTAGCCATGTTGTTACACGAACTTGCTTACCGCGTGGAAGAGTTGGTTTCTTCAAGCGTGAGTTAGTTCTCTTGACAGTCAACACTATATTAATTATAATCACAGTGCTTTATGAAAATATTCATACGTAATAATGGAATGATGGTGCAGACATATTCCACAAAAATTCATAAAGAGTGCTTTTAAGTATTTAAGTATTTTGTTTTTTAAATCAAGTTCAACTGTTTGAACATGTTACTTGTGTAATTACGAAATAAAATAAGAGAACATTTGTCCAGCACTTCGCGTTAACAGTAAATTTTGGACGGCGACGTGCTTTTTTCGCAGCATTAATTGCGTTGACTTATAATTTATTACGTTTCACAAAGTACAATTACTCGTCTTCGTTGTCAAATGTACATATGGGCGGGACGTAACGAACCCATTATATATTAACTTCCATCAATAACGTCGTACGTGAGCATTGCTCTAATGTAAGACATCAAACGTGAAGTTGGCAGTAAATTACTCTTCATAACTAAAGGTTTAATATATCATTGTGACGATTTCTAGAAAGGTAGTTAACTACCGCAAAGCTTGACGCCTTCTATGATATGCTACCAAGTCTGACTACTGCAATTTTTGGGAATAATGGTTAGAAGAACTCGCATGTAAACAAAGAGCCATTTAAACTAAAACGTTTTTTTTTTGTGCTTAATCTTGTTTAATGTGGAAAACGTTTGTAAACATTGTACACAATACCCATGCTTAAATTAATAAAGTAATTAATTAATTTAAATCTTTTCGTTTGTGAATATGGGCTAAATGGTAGTCTACCGAGCATAGACTGAACTCTGTTAATGTTAATCAAACAATGATGAAATTAAATATAAATATTCAAAGACAATGTTGACATTCACAAATTGAATAGCTATTAACAACAAATTTTCTATAAAATTGTATGCAGTTATTTTTATTGAAAATGTATAACACTAAGCACGGGTAGTTGTTTTAGAAGACTAACACGTGTACAATCATAGAATGAGCACAATGTCTTAATGAACAATGTGAGATTTGTATACATTGTTATTCTTACATTCAAAATGCTTAGTAGTTATGTCGGCAGAATTATAGTACATAACTAAAATAAGAAATAGAGACTACGGTTGAAAATCTAGAATAAAAATTAAAATTTCTGTCTCTTGCTCTATTGATAACTGTAAAATATATATTTAAGCTTCTATGACTTCAATAAGACAGGCATTTTATGTTACAGCAGAAATTTTGTTTTGGCTCCGTTTAACTATAATAATGCTGTATTATTTATTCGTCATTAAAATTTTGCATACAATCACTTCTGAGAAGAATGTTCTGACAATTACAATTGATTTTACGTTAAAACATCGTTGTTTTTCACAATGCTGATCTGAAGGTGATAGCTATTGTTTTCAGTGAGTAAATTAACAAAAACTTTCTATATGTTCTTTTTTTTCAACGAGTGAAATTTTTTTTTTCAAAGTTATGAAATTTTGATCATGAACACTACCATACCCCATGTTAAATGCCATTTGAACTTTGACCCCTCCGTGGCACGGGTTAATTCAACTACAAAAATCTGAAAAAATTCCACAATTTTTTTCTCTTAAAATTAAAAACTTTTGGGTGGATCGGCCTGAAAAATTCGAATTTTTGCAAAATAAGAGACACCCTACTATGCATGCGTCGGTTCAAATTTTTCACATGGGTTTACTCGCACAAAACTGCACTAAAATTTTTTTTCTAACTGTAGTCAAGTATATAATCTTCTTGCCGGAATATACCTAATCAAGTATATAATATATTAAATAATAAATTATACAATTATATTTTTTACTCGATTAGAGTGAAATATACTTAATTCAAGGTAGTTGTTTTTTCAGTATAGATATACAACATTGTGACATCATTTGAAAATATAATATTATATTGTTTAAAATGCAATTATTTTAAAATAAAAATCATCATTGTAAAAGAGCAATTTTAACTTTGAAAACGTACGATAAAATTTTGTTCTGAATTGTTTTATTCTTAAGATTTTTTGGTGGGATGTCCTTTTACTGATTCTAGTATAGTTTATATTTTTAAAAATAAATAAATAAATTAAAAAATAATTAGTTATAAATTTGCAGGTGTATACACCCATACTTCGGAGCTGTACTGTATAATAAAATCAAATAACTGAGGTCAATAAATTGTATTGAATCGATATAACGTAATATAGAGCGATTAAACATGTATAGAAATATATACATCAAAGATGGTTTTCGGAGATAAAAATTGCAACCTGTTTTGAAGTCCGAAGCTGAAGACGTTCTACATAGAAGAATGTGGAAACTCCATTTGAATAAAGTTCAAAAGAATGGCAGCGAGAGGAACGTTCGCTATTCAAATTGAATGCGAATGCGCGATAGTAGTAGAACGTTTGGAACTTACGATGGTTATCAACTTCCTGTTTCAAGTTTCTGACACATTGACATTCGAGAAGGAAGTTTGTCGAATACAAAAAAAAACTTTCGAAAACTCAGTCGTAGCATCGTATTTATTTTTAAAATTGACAGCCGACATATTACTATGAAAAGACTCAGCATGTTTTCAGAGTGATATTGCGACCAACAAACAATGCAATTTCTGCACTCAGCTTGTAGTAAAATTTGTGAAAACTTTTCCTTGAGTGGAGAGCAAGCGCACAGAATTATACAAGGCAGTTTCTTTCAAAGCGGAACATTTTATGGCTAT
>JABFPM010002385.1:0-16859 GCA_022817325.1 Idris sp. 1 HC-2018 | reverse complement strand
TTAATAATTGTGTACTTACAATCAATGTTTCATAAGCGTCACTATATTTCACAGTCAAAGTTTTCAAGCGTACTTTTTGATGTTAGCTGTCATTTGAAAACGGTCGGAATTGAACGATGAAAAAAAACATTGAAAAGCTTTTCAAAATTAAACAAATGACTGTAGCGATCGAAGATCCATTTAACTTCAAATTCCACATGTTGCGGAAATTAAAAATACAGAATAATAAATTAAAACACCTATTTTGCGGTGAGTTTGATTTTGCACAAAGAAGCCCCGGATGCACAAAGTAGCCCCGGATGACGGTACATTATTTGTAAGAAATTTTACAAATGTTTAAAAAGTGTAATCTATCGAGTAAAATACATATTATTCTAGATTAAATAAGAAAATGAATTTAGGGATTTGTAAGAAATGTGAAATGGAAATTTCCTACGATAAAGCCATATTTCCCACAAAATTTTCTGAATACTGTTTGGTTTTGATAGAAAATTGAATAATTCATATATTTTTTAGAATTAATTCGGAAATTTGAATTTCAGGAATTTATACGGTATTTTCTAAGGTTTCTAAGGTTACAACTAATATTTTTTGTTTTTTACACTTTGTAACATAAGTTATTATTTAAGTTACAGATAAAATAGTAAAGTATAAAAACGTTAAATCCAAAATTTAATTTTTTTTTATTATTATATTTTTAATTTATTTATTACCAAAAAAAAAATAATAATAATATTCCTAACCTAAACAAAAATATTTTGAAAACATAAATAACAATAAAATAAATATATTTTATAGGTATAAATATAAAAGGAAAATATGGAATTATATTATATATTTTAATAAATCGCATTACAACTAATATCACATATATCAGTCATTTTGATACATTTTTTAGTATTTAAAAATTAAATTTTTAAAAGAAAGATTATCATAAAATTGTAAGAGTTATTAATGTAACTTAATTAATTTGAAATAAATATTAAAAATTCTTTTGAATAATAAATATTATTTAAACAAAAAATAAATATCACTCTTCTACAAGCTTTCGGCACTTTCTAGAATTCTGTGCTTTTCCAGACTTTTGTATTTTCTCTTTTTGCTCTGCAGATTCTTTTATCTTTGTATTTTTTTGCTTATTGTTTTTAACTTGTTTTATTTTCTGAGCTTCTTCCTTTTTATTTTCTATTTCTTGTGTTTTCAATTTTTTTCCATTTTTCCCCAAAGTTTCTTCTTTTTTTTCCAGTTTACATGCCTCTATCGCCTCTTTTTTAATTCTCTTTTTTAACTCTCTTAATTTTTTCTTTTCTTCCTTTCTCTTTTTATTTTCTTTATCCAACTTGTTCTGTTGCCAGTGCGAAGATGAAACGACCGAAGGAATTTTTTGTTTGTTTGTTTTTTGTTTTGTTTTTTTAATTTTGGATGAAGCTACTTTTAGTTTTGGCCAAAACATAACATCTTTAAATGCAGCAGGAACGTTTGGTTTACACTTTTGTTCAGATAATACATTTTTCGATTTATTATTGCCTTTTTCTTTATTTGCAGTGCTATTTTGAAAATCTAGTTTCAAAGTATTTATCTCTTCATTAGATTGTTTTGATTCAGTTAATAATTCAGTAGTATTACAAGTTGAGGTAGTGACTGATTTTTCAGTGACATTTTCTGTTGATTGTGTGACAACATTTTCAAGACTATTATTGCTGGATGTAAATTGCAAAGATGTTGAAGACAATTTATATTAATTATGTTTTAGTAATTGACTCTCTTCGGCAACATGTGAATTCATTCGAAAATAATTGTCTTTAAAAATACTTGAAGACTCCAGCAAATCTATTTTAGATTGAATTGTTTCTAAAGGAAGCAGCATAACTGAATGTTGTTCATTTGTATCTGTAGTAGTTTGCTGATCATTCCCTGAAAATGTAAAATCGTGATCAAGTTCATTGTTTACGTTGAATACTTCACATATTGAATCCACAATTATCAATTCTAATTCAGACATTTGTTTCAATGAACCATCATTATTTTGCAAAACAACTGGACAAGACAAAATATCAGTACCACATCAGATTGGATAACTTGGTCCACTATATCTTCTTCTGATGATTTTTGATCGAGTTCTTCAACGTCAATTGTTAACATTCTCCAAAATTCAAAAAGCCTCTTATCTTGAATGTCACCAATCCACTCAGAAGAATGCTCTTCAAAAATAAGTTTTTTAGAACCAAGCCTTTTCTCTAAAGATCGAAGAAACAGAACATCTTTACAAGTACTTTCTGACCTGTTGTTCGGAATCCATTTGTTAAAATCGTTTCAGTATCCATTTTAGCCAGGCCTATGACACGAAGCTCTTATTCGTGAGCATTAATTTTACCAAAATTCTTGTTCTGCAGATGGCTCTGCCAACACCCGTTCAAACTTATACTTTGTTTGTGTAATGATAACATAACCTTTCATTGCTTTTACTTTTATTGCGATTTTCATGGATCTCCCCGTGCTTTCGACTTTTATTGAAAATGATTTAAAAAAAGGAAATTGCATTAAACATTATTTTTTTGTATTTTATTTATTTATGTTTCGTGAAAATGCCAGTTTGTGCTGTAAGATGCTGTAGATCTAAAAGTGGAAAAAGTGCAACATTTGAAGCTGAAGAAAAACGTCATTTTTTTCAAGTAAAAAAAGATCTAGATTTGCTAGAAAAATGGAAAAAAGCCATAAACAGAGACGATATTACGAACAATCATTATGTTTGTGATAAACATTTCCCTCCTGAGACGATCGTCAGGAAAAGAGTGTTAGCTGGACCTGATGAAACTATTTTCAGTGAAGTGAGCAACTCCAGTATATTTTTTCAAAAATATAAAATTATATGAAATAAAAGAAAAAAACTTTTTATGATAATAAATAAAAATTTATTGTATAACTAATCATTCTTGTTACTTATATAATTTGAAATAGAAATCACGAAATCTAATAAAATCATAAATATAATAAAAAAATTTAACAAGAATTATTTTAACTGTAAAATATGTTTATAACAATGTAATTTTTACTTGTAGCGGTTTAAGTAAAATTTTATTTTCGTCATTTCATGACCATATTCAGCTAGCAAAAAATGAAAGTAATTTCATATTTTCGAACAAATTAACGTTGTGCAGTATATTTAATATTTTATAATTATTTTCAGGTTCCATACAAGATTCCTAGACTTTGTAATGGAGTAGTGCTATCGCTTAATTTAAAAGAAGTTTTGGATGTGCACAGTGCTCCAGAAGTGGCTTCTCAACCATCACTCGATCATACTTATTTTAATACAAAGAAATGCTTTCCACATATCTCAGATTTGCAGCAAATTTCGCTGAAGCGTAATAATAATGATTCACTTATATCACCCACAATGCAAAAAGAGTCTTGTCCTTTTTCAAAAAACAAAGATTTAGAAAAAGAAGTGGATTCTGAAATTAATGTGCCTGAAACCTCATCTTCTGGAGCAAATAGTGGCCTTTGTGACAATTCCAAAAAAACAGTAGATTCCACAGAGATTACTATGACTGGAACATCATCTTTTGGGGAAGATAGTGTCACTTGTGACAATTTCGAAAAAGAAATGGATTCTTCTCAGATTCATGTGCCTGGGACGTCATCTTCTGCAGAAGATAGTACCTTTTGTAAAGAAAATAAAGCATTTAATTTCAAGGACTTACAAAGTGTGATTTCGTTGGTTCATTTACCAATTTCTTGGACTAGACATGACAGCAAAACTGACACAAATGAACCTGTCATTTACTTTACACATACAACTGTTCGGAAAGTGAAAAATACTTTGAAATTGGTATCAGTAAAAGAACTTATTGTTCAGTTTGATTTGCAAATTACTGTGAATGTAATGGGTCGACAGGTAAATTTGAATTCGATTGGAATCGACGTCGAAAAAATAACGGATATTAATGCATTACAACAAATTTTAAATTTGCTGGACATCTATAATGTTTGTGAAGGATATAGTACAGATTTACAAATAAATTCTTCAGTAGCTGAAAGAGACTGTGTTAATAACTTGAGGCATATTAAATGTTCTTTATTGTTGCCCGCTGGATCAATGTGCGTCGGTTGTCGAAATGTAAAAAAGCTAGTAAATCAAAAAAGACAAAAAATCGAAGAAAGTAATAATAAACAACTGACAAAGAAGAACTTGAAAAAAAACGTATACAGTGGACCAATTCAAATATGGGAGCACTTAAAAATAAATTCAGGAATGTAAGACAAAGTCAACTGCGAGCCAAACTTCAAATACAACAATTGAAAAATGAGCTTTCAAAAGTTCAAGACGACATGAGCAATCTTTCTCATGATTATCTTGAAAAAATTATGGATGAACGCAATCTAGTGGACAATCAGAAATAAGTTATGAGACAGATCTTAAATGCTTCAAAATATAAAAATAATAAGTCTGTTCGTTATTCGGAAAATTGGATATTATTGTGCATGCTGATGCATTTGAGATCACCAAAAGCATACGAATTTTTACTGAGCAATAAAGTTTTACCATTACCCCATGTCCGATCTATTCGAAGGTACGTAAATCATATAAGTATTCTTAATGCATTATGCATTTAAGTAAATTTAATTATATTAATTATAATATTTTTTAGATATCTTTTAATGGTGCAAATTTCCTGTGGTTTTGATTCGAAATTTTTCAAACTATTAGAAAAATATTTTGAAAACAAAACTGTTATGCAAAAACATGGCTTCCTAATTTTTGATGAAATGAGTACGAGAGAAAGCATTAATGTTTCATCTCAAACTTTAACTTATGATGGACTTCTTAATTTCGGCGATGAAGCGATTGAGAAAGAGTGCATTGCAATTATTTAAAAGAAAAAACAGGCTGACAAGAAAAAGAAAGAAAAAGAGGAAACAAAAAAGGAAACAAGTGTTAATACTACTAATAATTCTGATACTGTAACAGTGGAAGACATGAAAGCGGATCACGGGCTCGTGATTATGTTTCAGCCCTTATACGACTCTTACGTTCAACCGATTGCAGTTTTTGCTTCCAAGGGGAATGTAAAAAGAACAGTTCTGGCTCAGCTTTTAATTTAAAGTAACTATTTACTTTGATACAATTAAGAATACATTAATGAATCAATGAATAATTAAAAAGAAGATTTTTAATAGAAGCCATTAGAATATTAAATAATACTAAATTAATAAATAATATTAATATCTTAAAACAGTTTTTTTTTATTTTTTATTTTTCTAATACATTGAAAAACAAAGAATAAAGATTGAGAAATAAAAAACTTAAATTTTAAACAATTATTGATATTCAAGAAATTGTAGTAAAATATATTGGAATTTAATATTGTACACAATTATTCTTATTCTTCATTATTTCCTTTTAGGTACTGTTCTTCTTGAAAAAGCGGGGGCTACGGTTCATGGCATAATAAGTGACGGAGCATCAACCAACCGTAGAGCTTGGACTGAATTTGGCGTTAGTGGTGATTTGAATAATACTAAGTGCTTTTTTACACACCCTATGGATGATACTAGAAAAATGTTTGTAATGTCCGATACACCGCACCTTTTAAAAACCATCAGAAATCGGGTATATGAGTCGTACGGAAAGTTCAAAACATGTTTAAAGGTAAATATCTTAAACTATGTTTTTTTTTAATAATTATCCTGAAACTTTTGTTTTATTATATTAATCAATATTTCAGATAGATCCGGAGAGTGATGAGGAAATTCTATGGGGACATATTGAAACATTATTTAAAACAGATTGTCAGGTTCCAAGTGCAATACGTGTATGCCCTAAGCTGTCATCTAATCATATAAAATTATCGAATTCTGCGAAGATGAGGGTTGGACTTGCTGCACAAGTAAAAATAACTTCATTATAGGATTTTGATTTATTTTATATATATTTAAATTTGTATTCTAATGTTGCAGGTTTTCAGTCAATCTGTCGCTAATAGTTTAAGATTCTATAAGCGATTTGTACCTGAATTAAGAAAGTCTGAAGAAACAGCTAAGTTTTGCGAGTGGATTAATCAACTATTCGATGCATTAAACATAATGAAAACCGATGAAGCTTTGACTGTCAATAGCTCGCAGTACAAAGTATTTAATTTTATTTACTCAGTTATTTAATGTAATTTTATTCAGTTTAATAATTTTAATATTTACAGGTAATTGAAAATAGTTTAAACAAATTAAATGAATGGGAAAACAATGTTGTAAACGAACGTATTACTGAAGAACAATTTTTAACTAAACAAACAGGCGATGGCCTACGAGTGACATTATCTTCCATGATTAAGCTTGTGTCATATTTGGCTGATAAATATCAGTGCCCTTACGTTTTAAGTGGAAGATGCAATCAAGATGCACTGGAGGTTAGATTAAAATCAATTTTTTTAAAAAAAATTAATAAGAAAAGTGTACTTTTCTGCGACTTAAACTAACTGCTTCTTAAATTTTTATATTTAATATTTCAAAAAGCAGTTGTTTTAGTCACTACAGAAGTTACTAATTCTGATTAGTTAATTATATAATATGTATTGATTCAATGATTGACTTAATATTATTTAATTAACTAATGCACTATGTTCAATCATTATTTTACTTATTTATTTTTTGTATTAATTTTTTATGTTGCGCAAACTTTATTACCAATTAATAAATTATTTTAAGTGATTTATACATAAACATCGTTACTCCAGTTTACTGGGTATTAATCAATAAATTTAAATTTGTAGCTTTCTCTTTACAGGAGGCTTATAAATATAATTTTTTTATTTATACTTTTGTAGAAAAATTATATGATCAAGGTATAGTTTAAAGTAACAATAATCGCATAAACATCGCTCCTTTTATTTTTGCCAAAATGACTTTCAATGAATAAAGTCACCATTAATTAAATATTAATTATTGTAATATGTATGAAAATCAATTAAATAATTCATAGTACTAAATAAACATAGCACTGAATCATCCCTTATACTCCAAAAAGTTTGTATTAAAACAAATTGTACTTGAACAAAAATATATTCTTATATTTGAAACATAATTTAAATATTTTTTCAATTACAATTAATTGTCAATATTTTTTTTTATAAGGGACGATTTTTTTGCAATAATTATTTACGAAAATGTACATTATAATCGTATAATTAATAAAATTATGTTTAATCTTTTGGTTTTGTTTGTTTAGCGATTTTTTGGTACAATTCGTCTTGCGAGTGGTGCAAATGATCATCCTTCAAGTCACACTTTCCTTCAAATGTACAAAATTCTTTCCATTTTTAGCACAATTGCTCCTCCTTCAGCAGGAAATTGTAAAATATTAAAAGTAGAAAGAAAACCTTTAATATCTTTACAAGAGTTGAAATCCATTTTTTAAAAGCCCAATGAATCAAATTTTAATAAAATTAAAAATGCACTGCAATTGTGCATTAGTGATTCAGACTGGGATTTCGAAGATGTGATAGAACACGACTATTCCCTTCCCATCGTGAATGATTGTGTTATGTATTATTTAGCTGGATATCTGAGTTTTCAGATATTGAAAAAAATGAAGTGTGAAGTTTGTAAGAATGCTATTGTAAAACATCAGTGGCATGCTTCCCAAGAAATTTTGGCTGATTTTCATTCCAAATTAACCCATCCAAATACTAATTTTTATAATTTCATAAAATATTTAGACGAAGTGTTCATAAGACATTGCAATTTTCCAAATGTATTTAATCTTATTTTAAATGACATTACAAATGACAAAATGCTGTCTTTCCCGTGTTCAGAGCACAAAAATGACGTTATTTCTTTCATCATTCATTATTTTGTACAAATGAGAATGCGACAGTTTTGCAAAAATTCAAATATTAACCAATTAAAAGAAAATCAGTCCAGAAAAAAGCATGCCAAACATTGTAAAACTTAAAAATGTCCAATTTTTTGCGAGACTTTGTAGAAAAATAATTATTGTAATATAATAAATTGTGATATATAAAATGTTTTCTGCGTTAATTCATTTTAAATCATCCACGTACTTGTCATTAACATCATATAATATTATAATTACAAGTCTTATTCTCTTTTATTATGATTTTCCTTTTATATTTAATTTGTGTAAAAATAAATAAATGTTAAAATATATAGTATGATATTTTTACTCAAAATACTACAAAAATAATTACAATTATTGCTTTAAATTATAAAACCTTTTATTGCTTCCTTACATAGTTAGTTATTTTTCTTTATAAAAAAATATTTTTAATTAAAATATTTGTAAAGCAATAAAAAATTAATATAATTAATTAACTATACATTAATTATAATTTAATTACTCATAATTATACGTTAAACATTTTATATAACAGGTTTAATTTAATAATGTAACATTTAAAACTTTAAAAAAAATGATTGTACACTTTTTTTCATGAAAAAGTTGATAAAAATCTTTCTTTTATTATTTTTTTTTCAAATTGAAATCGTTCAGATATTATTCATATTATTCAATGTATTGTATATAAGGTTAGATCTCTTTTTAAACTCATAACTTTTATGACTGAGCGGGTGTTGCTCGCGCCACCAAGCGGACATTTTTTTGATGTTTCATGATACTTTAAAGACTCATTGAAATGAATGTATCAGGGTGGACCGTGTCATAGGCCTGATTTTAGCCAAAGTGGAATTTAACAATGGAGCAAAACCTTATTTAAATATAATTACAAGTCATATTCATAAAACAGGATATTCTAAGCAAAAACAATATTTTCAATTAATAAGAAAAAATGATGATTTAACTAAATAGAAATGAAAAATAATTGAAAAGAATGAAACATTATAAATCATATATAATAAGGTTATGCTTCATTGTTTACTTTTATTTCTGACACTTTTTAATTGCATCAAAAAAATATAACATTCAAATATTAGATTCAAATAATACTGATATTTAACAATAGTAAAAAATGCAAAAATCAATACTTACTTGCATTTTGTGGCCTCATTTTGCCTAAAAAGTATCCGCCTAAACTGTCTGCAGCACAGCTGTCACAATGCTGCGGACTTTCACGGAATCAGGTACATCTATACTACCGAGTACTTCTACTAGTAAATGTTTCTAATATATGTTAAAAGAATTTGTTTTTAATATTCAACCTTGATTTACTAATTAATACTATTTTTTTAAGCCTTCAGTAATATTTTTTTTCATATCCAGTTATTTTAACATTCTTAGATTAAACTTCAAAGTATTGCTGCATCTTAACTGAACTGTTAAAAAATGACTGATTTTGCAACAAATTTGGACATAATAAAATATAAAATGTAATTTCTCAATGTATTTAATATATTTAATAGTAAAAACTTTTGTAAATAGTAAGTAACTAAATGTACTATCATTTAACACAATTTCTTATTTTTAAAGTCACATGAAATTTTTTTAAAATAAAATATTACTTAAAAAATCACGAAAACTGGTACATCTACCTTACCTGATATAAATAAAGTAGTGGAAATGTGGCAAGAATGTTGCAGAAAACTGGATGACAACGTATATGAGTGCACAATCTCTGCTGAAGATACCGAGACTGATGCTGTGTTGTCAGAGGTAATACAAGCTATACATGCACTGAAAAAACAAAAATTTCCAAAAAATGATAGTATCATTACAGAACTCTTACATTAGTTATATAATAAGAGAATTAATTTAATTTATAACAAGCGTAATAGTCTAGAGCAACAGTTCTGGTCCAAAAGATTATGTCACAGCTCAATTCATCCTATCACATAAGAAGGTATTATATGTTAATTTATATGGAATTAAATTATTATTATTATTTATATATTTTTTTATTTTTGTTAAAATTGTTATACTTCTGAGAGGGGAGGGGTCCGTTCTCCGAACCTTCTCCCTTCTTCACCAGGAGGGTTCGCCTCTGGGCCTCGTGAATTCTATTGCATCGTTCGGTAATTAGTTAGTTCCTCGGCTTTTCGTTAGGAACAACGCTGTTTATTGTTAAATGTATTTTTTCTTTTAATGAAAAAACTCATCCCTTTAATCCTGGATAAGTGGGACCCCTAAAGAATCGCTTTAAAGAAATAAATAATAATACATTTACATGAATATTAATTCAATTTATTTATGAAGTATTGAAAATATTTATTTGCTACATATTTGTAAGATGCAACATAATGAAAACTAACATAAAAAAGTTTTGATAAATTAAGTGTTAAAATTGCCTTTGATTGGGTACTAATAAAAATGTTTTTGTTTTATTGAATTTAACGTTTCGAAATTATATACACTCCGCAACAACAAAAATCGACCACCTGAAAATTTTGACAGAATTCAAAGTACCATAACTTTGCAAAAAAAATTTTAAAAGCCTTTTAACTTAGAGCAATCAAAAGCTTACGATCTCAGATTTTTAATTCTTTAATAAAAGTTTCTAAAAATTAATTTTCAACGTGAGCAAAATGCTAAAAAAGACAAGGCCGAAAAAATGGATAAATTAAGTCATCTTTAATCGATCACACGCATTTTTGTGATCATCAGACATTAATTTACGTTACAGATTCGAAAAATGTGGACTTTTCTAAATAAAAGTGTATAAAAAAAATTCAATTTAACCCTTTTAAGACGGAGAAAATGCCATTTAAAAAAACGGTAAATTTTCATGTTTTTTGTATATTTTTCACTTTATCGTTATGTTTTAAACCGTTTTTTTAGTTTGAATGTGCTTCTAAAGGGTATGTGTGACATAAGTGTGATGCGCAGGTACATTGTGGATTAAAAAGCTGAGATCGTAAGCTTTTGATTGCTCTAAGTTAAAAGGCTTTTAAAAATTTTTTTGCAAAGTTATGGTACTTTGAATTCTGTCAACATTTTCAGGTGGTCGATTTTTGTTGTTGCGGAGTTTATTTCCTCTTCAGAATACTATAAATATGAATACATATTATTAAAATCAAAATATTTGTAATACAACGTCTCGAGAATAATTTTTAAGTTTACAATAATTTACTTACGTTAATAAACCGTTTTTTTTATTTAATATCGAGTTTATATTCAATCTAATGACAACTTTTTGCAACAAATAAATGGGAAAATTTTGTCATTGATTCGTGTTTATGCTGACAATTATTAGAACGGTTTTTAAATATGAATTACAATGCAAGTGTTGATAAATGATTTGGTAGAGTATTATATGAACATGAATAAATGCACAAGTGTAAAACTCGAGCGCGGGATATCATATTATTTTGAAACAACTAGGAATATTACTTATGATTCAAAAATCTATTATATGTATAGTTAAGATTATGTAGATCAGTTTTTGCATTGATCATTTTAGTTTCATTTTTTTTGTGTGAATCATTTCAAAAATTTTTCTTTTTGATGTGTTATTATCTATGTCAAGTATTTTAAAATTGTCGAAATCAATTGTGTGAGAAGGATGTTCATGTAAGTGTCTCGAAACTACAGTATCTTTGTTGTTTCTGAAATCACTATTCATGTTCTGTAATTCTAGTTTGAATATTCATTTTTGTTTCTCCAATAAAAATAATTAACTCAAAAATTCTGTCAATTAAGTTTGTTTCAAGTTTTTACTTGTAAGAAGACTTTTGAAACACGTTTTTAGAGGCTACAGATGAAATTTCAAAATATTTGTATAATGTTTCGAGTGTTTTTTAGCTTTACAACATTTTTAGCCTATTTTTGACATTTTAAAACTTGTTTATAATATATTAGTAAATTACTAACATACTATCATAAATTAATACGAGTACAATTTGATATTACATTCGTAAAATAAACAACAAATTTTGTTTTATTTACAAAAAACGAATTTTTACCAGAAAGCGATATCTGCTGGGCAAAAAATTTGTGTCTTATTTGTAGAGGTTAAAAAATTCCAATTATTCAGGTTTTTAGGATTCAAGGTGCTGGGATCAGAAAATTTGTCTCAGTTACAAAGGTTTTCTAGTCATCTAGATTAGACTGTAATTTATTTTTAAAAATGATTATAAGCCGCACCTGTAAGAAAAAGAATGTATACGAACAATCGATTATTTATTCAAAATATTGCACATTTTACTGTACTTGTATCATTTGTTTTATCGAAATATATTGTATTTACAACTATATAAAATTATAATAAAATTATATAGCAATACAAAATAATGCTTTCAAATCGACTCTCATACTTTCTGTTTTCATGTATTTTTCAAGAAAACAGAATGAAATTCAATTATAAATTTTGATATAAAAATTTATATTCTGCCATTTTTTTTATTCTACGTCAAAAAGGTCTAAATTTAGTATTAAACATTACCACTTAATTGAAAATAGCTAAATCTTGACGAAATTCTAAGTGAGTTTCCAGCTTGATTTAACAAGTACTACTTTGAATCAAAATACAAATTTTAAGAATTTAATGGATAAAAATCTTATTTTAATAACACATTCCGGCTTTAGTAGAAAACCAGCAAAATGTTTGAAAAAGCATCAGTAAAAGGAATCAAACACGCTACTATCTGAATGGAAGCTGAAAACTTGATCGTTTTACTGATCTATTGGTTGTTATTTATTTACTACATCATTTTACAGTTGAAATTTGAATGGTCATTCAAACATGAATGTCAAAAACATTCTTATACAGTTATTGATGATTGAAACTTTTAACTTACCTACATTGATACTTTAATCAGAATTCTTTTAGTAACTTGAAGTGCTAAATACTATACAAGTTTCATCATATATTCGGTATATTTGGCAATTTATTTATATGAATATAAAATTAAATTTTTTCAGACAAAACTGTCAGTAGTTTCATCATGCATCCGTTTTAAATTATTACAGCAGTTTCTAAACGTATGATGATTGGTACACCTAGTTCGAGACTAGGCGTTTAAATGACTTAGCACACAATTTGCCCATTAACGAAGACAGCTTCTACCCGTAATGGAAGCCATTGTTCAACTTATCTTGTCAGTAATACATACTATGTAACAGTGCGTTAGTGTGCGTACGCGAGTGATGGTTTGTTTTACGCCAAATCATAAGTGTGTGAGTTCATAATTATTCACACGCATATATGCACTGGCAGAAATAGCAAATCTCTTGTAATGTATTGAGGAGCTCATATTGTGTCTAAAGATGAAATTCCATTAAGATTACGTCAATTCATCGAACTATAGAAGTATTTTAGCTAGATTCATAAATTTATCGTTAAGAAATGTTATCATTTAAAGATTTCCGGAAAATGTTTAAAAATGAATGAAGTATTTAAATATTATTGACAAGTTAAAATGATTATTAGATACTTATAAATAAATAGCTTTTACTTTCAAAGTTGACATAAAGATTTTTATGAAATTTTGAGAACAAACTGCATAGAAAAAAGTTTTCATTTTGATCTATTAAAATTTCATAAAAAATGCCAAAAAGTCAGTTTTATGATATAAAGAAAGTCTAAACAAAATTCTAAAACATTTAAATTTACATTTTATTTAAAATTAAACTAAAAATGTGATATGCCTTAGTTATTACAGACATATCGAAATTTCAATCTTACACAATTTGTTAGACAAAATATTGATAATGACTTTTTTCCGGATTTTAAGATATGAAGAAACGTTGGTAAATTCTGATTGGTATTTTGTTTTTTGTATGTTGAATTTCAGCTATCGACGAATTCGGAAGGTGCTAGATCGTCCTGAAGGTGTTAGGAGAGTAGCGAATGCAAGTAGGTGGCACAGGATTAAACAAGGAGAATGCGAGCGCGAGAAGTAGTGGTTGTCCGGGAACGGTGGTCGCTCTCACATGAAATGTAGATACCGAATTTGAATTTGCAATTTGCAGGTCGTTATCGCTTGAAATCCCAGATGATGTACGCTACAATTGGCACACTTTTTGTTTTGCGCAAATCTATCACGTAAGAGTAGAACATCCAGGTGTACATTTCTCGAAGTTTAAATCCCACCTTGAAAAACAGATAATTATTTAATCGTATAGAACAAAAAATATATTTTCATCATAATTTTAAAAATTTATTTAGATTTGATTTTTTATATTTTTATTATTCAGTGACTGCAATTTTGAATGCAGTGAATTGCTTGTGAAACAAATTTTCGATTAGTTGCTTCATTCAAATAATGAACTGGAGCCATTAATATTTTTAATTCATCTGCTGAAAATTGTCAATGACAGCAAGTGACTATGAACAGACTGATTAATAATTTTTTCGAGTTATAATTAAAAAGAGACGATTTATCATTTCCAAATGTATATTAATTTCTTTTATTCCGTTATTTGTTTTCCTTTTGCATCATTTAAAATGGGCAATGGAATACATTTAATTCACTCTCAGAAAGTCTTATACATTTTTTCGTAATCATTCGTGTTTATATTCGGACATAATAATAAATAAAAGGCAACAATAAAAAATTGATTTACTATGATAGATTGCAAATTAAACAAACCGCATTAATTTCCTGCAGTATCAATTCTAATCTATATTCTAACTACAGCAGGATATTCCGAAACTCATTGAGCCGCATGTTACCGTCTTAGTATATTTATTTCACATTTAGTTTTCTTTTTCCATCAGAGATTTGTAATAAGTTGTGAGATATGTTTAAAGTTTAAATGCAATCTCTTATTATACCTTATCAGTTATTGTAAATTAATAAAACATTTTGTTAAATTATGATTGTGTCTAATTGTAAATCGTATTTGCGATTTAAACCCAACAACTTTTACGTTTTTCAACAAGAATTTAAAAAGGGTTTTTTTGTTGAACAAAATTTTAAAAGAAATAATGAGAGTAAAAAGTAGGCAAAAATTTTCAAGAAGTGAAAGAAACGACGAGCAGACTAATTTGAAAGCAGGAAATCAATAGGCAAATAAAAAGTCTTTTCAACAAATTTAAATAATTAACATCAGCTCCTAAAAATCTTGTATATTCACTATTTTAGATTTGTAGTTAATTTAATCATAAATTGTATCGTCACATTTCAAAATTCAAATAAATACATTTTTGACGTATCAAATTTAATATTTTTGTTGGTTTTTTTCAAAATTAGTAAAATATTAAGTGAATTTATATGATAAAGTGAATTTTTAATGTAAATAAATTGAATCATAGTAATTAATTAATTAAAACATATTTTATGTTGTGAATTTTAGCCGAGCATTGACGAAAATTTTTATAAATAATAAACGAAAGGTGATCTGTTTGAGTCACTATATAGCGAGATTATCACATAATAAAACATGATTTCTGGAAATATTTTTAAAATATACGACTATATAATTTAATTTAAGCCTGTTAAGTAAATATACAATTTTGAAAATTCGATATAGTTTTATTACTTGTGTCATAATTTGTAAAAAGTTTCGTATAGCTGACATTGCATGAGTGATATAAAAGTAATTAATTGCTGTCTTGTGAAAATCAATAACCTGTGTTTCAACTTAAAGTTGTAGTTTCAAAATCTTTCATTTATAGTTGCAGACAAAAACGGAATTAAAATTTCGTTATTACACCTTGAATGAAATCTGCTGATGAAGAAATCTACGAACAATATAGTTAATTAACGAGCGGATATGTTTTGAAACAAAAATGAGTACACTTAAATCAAGCAAAGTCTTAATTAATTAACATCGCTATATTCGTAGACAGCGTAATAAATAATTTAATTAATATACTAAAATCAAATTTCTATTCGCATATTTTAATTATTTTATCTTTATTTATTATGATGTTTCATAATTATAATCAATTTGTTGTTCACCACCATAACTCTTTATGAATAATTTATTGTTATTAAACAGAATTCTCTTTTTGTGAATTATCAAATGAAAATTGCAATCAAATTATACCGTTAATGTACTTAATTTAATTTTGTCTGAAATTTTAATTAGTCATTTTGTAATCAACATTATGTCGAGTATATTATTTTCATTTTAACCATGAAAAATTTTGAATAAATAAATTTTCAAACTGTTAATCAATTCCATTATGATTTTGCTGATACACATTTATTATATTCAAAAGTAAAATAAGCATTAGTTTGAAGATATAATTATTATAAGTACAGTAAAGTAAATAATGAAAAAATAGTAAGAAATCATTCATTTTTTTCGTTATTTATAACTATATTATATTAAAATAAATATACTTTCTTGATAACAAAATTCATTTTTGTCAGCCCTAAAGTTGAGAAATGTAAACATGTTATAAATTTATTGAAGTTAGAATTTCTCTTATTTAAAATAGATAGTATTTACTTGCATATGTATACTTACAACACAACAATTCGTTCATCTGTTCTTTGTGCTTGCAAAATCGTTTAGTTACTACAAATACAAATTTAATTACTTGCTTAAGGATCTTCATTATGAAATCAAACGTGTGTTAACTTTGAATGATATAATCATACTTTTTAATTAAAGAGAATTCGTTTAATTAAAGTTTTTTAAAAATAATTGTCAGCAACTACAAATATCTATATAAACCAAAAATACAAATCAATTCAAAAGTAGACAAATCAAATTAACTGACTTATGGAAAACAGGTTTCTCCATTGATTGATGGATTTATTTACACAAGTAAATTGTGAACACATGCAAACATTTACAAATCGTGTATGAAAACTAGTGTTAATGTAAGAAGTTCAATAACCAGCCCGTTCGATTTTTGGCATAAAGTTATAAAATCATAATTCTCGTGCATATATTTCGCGATAATGCATATATTTTTGAATAATATGTATGTATACGCACGTGTACGCGGCATCAGACGAGAGGGTGGACTCGCTTTGGAGTCGATCAATAACAC
>JABFPM010002384.1:0-16866 GCA_022817325.1 Idris sp. 1 HC-2018 | reverse complement strand
ATAAACTTCAAATTTGTTCAATTTAAAATTGTGTTTTTGGCGACATGTACATTTAAACTTTTCTATTGCACATAAATTTACTTTTCATTTTAGTGTCTTCTTATGATATTTATAGTAAAAATACTAAAAAACGCAAAAAAAGTATTGCCAATTTTTTTATTGAGCTCATAAGTTTATAAAAATAATATAAATAAAAGAAGGTTAAAATTGTTTATACCATTTTAATAGAAAATATTTAAAAATAAACTTTTTAAATTACAATTTCATTTTTTTTATTGTTATTTTTAATGATACTAATGAAAATTTGAATTTTTCAGGTGTATGCAAAATGCGGCTAAAAAGTTAAAAAAAGTTGCAATAAAACTCAGTTAATATCAATCTTCTTTCTGTTTCAATAGTGTAAAATCTAGATAAATTTCACATTTTGGAAAGAAAAATGTTGAAAGTATCATTTTTCAATCATTTTCCAGTCTTCATTCAAACTTTAAAATTTTGTTGAAATTACATTTTTATACTATATGAATGAAACGTTCTTGTCTGCAATGAGTATTTATAGATTGAAAATTAAATGCATAACGATGAGTAATAATCTGATTACACTTATTTTTAATTTGTTTTCGGAAAATTGTTGATAGAATCCAACAGAACTGATTATAAATTTAATTTCCTTAAGTAATTCTGACAGTTTGAATCAAAAAATTATTATTACTCAATTCGTTATTGAAACTACTTGTTAAAACAAAATAAAAGCATGTTCATTTCATCAATCCATTATTTTTTTTTTTTTTTTAAATTTTCTCGAAATTCAAATTAATTCCATCTTTAGCTGCGGTAAATGTCGATCTGGGATCCAAAATAGTCTTATCATCAGGATTCTGACTGATTTTATATTCTAATAAAATTAATGCTATCACAACTTTGGTATGAAGAATACCAACTTTCATTCCTTAAATTGAAAAATTAAAGTACATTAGATGCTAAATATCGATAATTAAAAAAAATTGATTTTGTTTTTTTTTACTCACCTACACACATTCTAGGACCAGTACCAAACGGAATATAAGCATCTGGAATGACTGCTCCTTCTCTGTACCTGTCAGGGTTAAATGTCATGGGATCCTCAAAATGCTGGGCATCTTCTTGAAGACCATACAAAGATATATAAACGGCTGTTCCTTTATCCAAAATGATATCAGTTCCGGGAATCTTGATTAAATTAAATCAAAAATTAAAAAATGTCTTATCTTATTAATTTTTAATCAAATGTCTTACTTTGTAGTCATTATGAGTGTATCTGTCAATAGTTGACACTGGAGGATGAAGTCTGACACCTTCCAAAATAGTTTGTTCAACATACTTCATATCATTAAAGGCTTCATACGTCATTCCATATTTGTCGATGGCTTGTTTCACATCTGCTCGAGCTTTTTCTTGGCAATCTAAGTTTTTTGCCAATTCTAGCAAAGTGAAGCCAGCAGTAGTTGCACTAGATTCAAATCCGGAGAAAAAGGTTCCTGACTGATAGAGCAAATTTTCTCCTTCAAATTCTAAATTTTGATATGATACGCAGTTTAATATTTAGATAAGTTTATTTGTATTTATATATAATTTAAACTTTCTTACTGTAGTCAGGATTTTGTTCTGCATTTTTTAATGTTATTAATGAATCTATAAAGTCTCCTCTTTTTTCGCCAGTTTTTTCTCGGGATTCAATGGCACTCCAGAAAACTTTTCTCACAAATGTTGAATTGAATAGCATGTTATTACCGAAAAGTTCGACTAATTCTGGCATAAAAAATACTGTGACCAGTGCAACCATTCTTTTAAAAGAATGAAAGAATTCACTCACTGAAAATGGAATACAACATTTAAATAAACGTTTTTTTTTAATTAAAATTAATCTAATATACAGTGTACAGCATTCTGTTATAGAAAAAAAAATTGTTTTATAGAAATGAAAATTTTTACATTTTCTCCTTCATATAAGTTTAATAAATTAATTAAATTCAAATTAAATGAATTCCTAAGTTTAACGTAATCAATGAACAAGTTTAGTTAACATTAGCAAAAAAAAACTTATTGACACATATTGTATGAATTAATTAGTATAGAACTTCTCGCTTTCATAAATTCATTATAATTAATTAATTTTTGCTCGAATCTTGTTTAGAGTCAGCCTCTGTTTTTCGAACAAAGTGCAAAACATTTTGTTTTATAAATTCTACTCAGTAAACTTTTAATATCAAAAAATATTAAATTATGTGTAATTTTTAAAGAGATATAACAGGCAAATTTAACAAAACTGCTGCAGAATACTCTACATTTGCTTTTTAAAAAATTCAAATAAATATTGTAAAGAATTCTTGTTGTTCATTAATGAGATGTTTTTGCTTCATAAATTTAAATTTTAAACTGAATAAAAGAACTGTACACAGATGTTTTTTTGCAAAATGTTAATCCAAAAACATATATATATACACAAGGTATATAGAAATTTACAAGAATTTACGTTAGTTACAAAAACCAACAGAATTCAAGTAAATCGGAATTGTTTCGTGCCAAGTTTGTTTTATGTAAATTTCTTTTAATTTCTTTATTAACAAATATTAAATTCTCTTTTAAAACAAACACACACATTTAGTCCAGTTCTTGATTAAAAATGTGACAAGTCTCAAAACTCACCACACTTAGTAAATTCATGATTAGGATTATAAAACGAATCAAATTTGGTTCCAAGTGCAATCGAGGCAATCAAATCAGTGGCAAATTTAATATTCAACTCTTGTGCATCCAAAAATTTTTGTCCACTTTTGTCGGACTTTTCATTGTGAATAAATCTCATCATCGGCTGGCCTGTTTCCAACATCAACGGTAACATTTGTTTCAGTTTGTTTTTCGTCAAAGTTGGAGTGATTTTGGACCTCAAATACTTCCAGGCTGGATTTTTTAATCCGAACAAATTTTTCATTCCAATACTGTCCTTCTGTTGTGAACCGGCAAAGTGTCGGTCGGAAAAGTTGTCAAAATCTCTAATCAACAGTTGTTTGATCATTTCAGGGTCCCGGATGAGTATGCAGGGTTTATGGAAAATGTAAAATCCAACATAGGGAGCGGCACTTCTGGCAGCCTTGTAAATTTGTCCCAAATGCCATCCTGGAGCAGAACGAAACAAAACTGCGTCCTTGAAGTTGCCGAAAATAAAATTTGCCGGCAGAGATTCGACGCCTTTTCTTTTCCAATAACTGAGCTTATACTTTGCGTAGAAATAAAATAAAGTTAACGATGTTATTAACAAACTAACTGTTACGCTGACACTTGTTGTTGCAAAAGCCATGGTTAGCTACTATTTGCGTTGATTAGATTCGATGAACGATTTATATATGATGTTCAATTACGAATACATACTTATTATACTATTGGGGATTTTGTTCACACAAACGCACGTCAACGTGATATCATCGATTTCTTTTATTGTAAAGCCGAGTTTCTTAGATCCGAACGAGGATAATGAGAGTTTAACTTAAAATAGACCTATTGCAGAAAACGCACAAATTTTGACAAAAAAAAACATTTTGTGGATAAATTTGCGATAACTGAAACTTTTTTATTTAAATTTAAATCTGTAAATAAAATTTCTATTGTTTTCAAATGTATAAAAAAGTTAGACAACTTTATTGTAATCAAATTCATCAACATATGACGATTTATCTTCGAAACTAGTATTTAAAATTATAAACAGTGAGCGAAAAAGCCATTTCTACCGCACGTGTAAGGAAAATACACTTCCCTACACGGAAAAGAAATGGATTTCATACCGTAAGAGAGTACGGTTTGAAACATTTGCTTATTGGTTTAAAAACTTTGATTTAATTTCAAGCGATAAAAAATAAAATTTACGGTATTATAGCTAGATTGAAGGTTGGTTGAATACTTAGACTTTCACAGAATAAATATTTTTTACGTAAGGAATTAAAAATTTACTTTCTATGCTTTTATCCCATAAAACATTTTCTGGAGTAAAACCAATTTAGTCCGTGTATATCGCTAATGTATTTTAAACAAATTTTGAATTTACATATCTCGACTATTGAGAGAACAATGTTATTTAAACTGCAGATTATGATAAAGGGATATTTAATTTACATGTCTGCCAAATTTTTTAAATTTATCATGGATTTTACTTCATGATAATCCTACCTTAAGTTAAAATTAGGTTAGTTTTTAAGTAAATTGAAAAAGCAATTTCTCAAATATAGTTCAAATTTGATAAATAAAGTTAATAATTTTAATTGTTTTCGGTTGTCAAAATAAAACAATCAATCTGACGTTAAATCTGACCCAGTTCTATTGTGCGATTGCAATCAGAATATTTAAAAAAAGTAATAGTTTTTATCAAAATATTTTGTAGAAATCTAGATATGATATTTATAATCTTTTTTTGTTTTGCCAATAATTTTTCTATGGGTTTTAGTAAAAGTGAGTAAATTTTGTTTTGAAAAATAATAAAATTACTGTTTAGTTTAGTAAATTTTGGCCAACATTTTTCTTTATTTAAAAAATTTAGTTAAAAAAGAAAAAAAAACAATGTTTTTATGATAATAATTTTCGTAAATTACGTTTCAAGTGCCTGAAAATCTGCAGTCTTGAATAATAGGGATTAATGTATTTTGTTTACATAATATGGATTAGTGTTGTTTTTTTGCATAATGCAAACAAAGTATATTTTAATTTTTATAATCGGTATTCAAAAATGTCGGATTCGATAACAAATCTGAGTTACGATATACTGATGTACTCATAGATTTTAAATTTATCGTTAAAATTATTTATTTATATAATTGTGAAAAGTACATTATTATTTTATATTTCATGATTTCAAAATTTAATTTAAAAAATATTAAGAATTCAAACGCTTTTTGGCATAGAACTTTTTTCAGTTATATTTTGAGATAGCTTTGAGGAGCTATTTTAATTTAATGACAGACATTATTGTACTGTACAAAATAAAAATAATATTGCGAAAATATAGTCGATTCTACAGAGCTAAAATCGAAAAAACTGATATTCCAACTTTAAGTAACTCGCATTTTCACAAACTACAAAATCCCACTCTGAAATTCTGACAGATTAAAGTTTCAAGTTTTAGGAACATTTTGAGCTATCAAACTTGAAAATCCAAGATGACATAATTTGAAAATGATTTTTTTAATCAAAATTGAATTATTAATCAAACCAACTAATTTGTCTTTTTTAACCAAATCTGGCAAGAAAAAAAGGTTTTTGATTCAAAAAAGAATTGTCATGATTTTCATATCTGGTTTGGTATGGAATTTTTCAACTTATTGAAAAAAGCTTATTTTTTTATTTATTACAGTAAAATAAAAATTATTTATTAAATTAATAGTTGTAAGATGGAAAATAATTGCGAAACTTAATAAATTGAATATTACATTTTTTGTTTTTAAAAAACATCTTAATTTAATTATCATTATACATAATATTTAAAAAATTAATCTGAAGACGAAATGTTTCAAATCGTTGAAAAAATGTTTAATAAAAAATTAACGTCAAAAGAGAATAAATAAATTATAATTTGTAAAAGAAAAAGAAAAACAAATTATATTTTCATGTTTAATTATATTTTATTTATTTATTTATAAGCTTACATTGTTTTATTTTAATAAATATTTTTTAAAATTATTTTTTAAACAATTTTTTAACATTTCAAAATGAATCCATTCAAAATTAAATTTTTTTTTGTAAATTAATAATTATCTTTTATGACTTTCTATCGGTCAAAGTCATTAAAATATTTTTATAATAAATATAATTTGATTTAATATTGTATTTATAAAATATATTGTTCACAAAATACACCAACTTTAATTGCCAAAATTTAAACAAATTTACAAAACCACTTACGCCCTCTAATAACAAAGAAATAGGCAAGTGGTTTTAAAATGTTTTTTCTGTGCGCAATCACTTGGATCACTCACACTCGTTCGCATTCACAGTACTAGCTTTCATACTGCAACATAACCTTATCTGTCAAAATGAAACTTTCATATAATTTAACATCTGTCGGAAATTATAAATATTTTTTAAGAATCAAATTCAAAAACTGATTTTAATTACAGATCCATCTGTTACTTTAAAAAAAGGAGCAAAAGCAATAACAAGAAGTATTTTTTGTTTAATGAAACTGTCAGTAGAATTCTAGGAAAGACCAATTTATAATGCGAAAGGAGTGTAAATCAATTAAAATATAATATATTTTATTGTTTGAATTTTCTTTTTTTTAATTTTTATTTTCGGTGAAAAAAAAGACATGTCTGAATTACACGGAGAGGTTAAAGCTAAGCCCCTGGTGCTTGTCGGTTTGTCAGGTTTAGACATTTCAAATTCTATTCACCGTTCAATTTGGGATGCTTTTAATAATAACAGAAGATCTGACAGTGCGGCTATTGTTCAGTTTAAAATAATAAATAGTAATCATGAATTTCCTACAGTGAAACCAAAGGTAAAATGTTCATTTTTATTTTTCACCATTTATTTGTCAATAAAATATCCAGTAATTAAATATATTATCACATTTACAAAAATTGAAACACAATTATTTAAACAAAAAAATTATATTTTTGTGTTAGTTTTAAAACAAAACATTATATTATATTTTATTATATTTAAACAAAATAAACTATATTTTTTGTTTTCAGCACACAACTTATGACTGGTATATTCCAAAAGGAATATTAAAACGTAATTGGATTAATAAATATCTGAAGGAAATTCCTGCGGTGGTTGTTGTGTTTTATGAACTCGAATGGAACGATTCAGCATGGAATGCAAAAAAAATTGAATGTGCATCGAGAGTTCAGTCATTAAGGTTTACATTTTTCTAAATTAGTTGAAACAAAAATTTATGTTATTGTACTGCATTCATTGAAACGTTTATTGTTAAAAGGAACCAAAGTCACATTTTCATGATTTTGAGAAAAATGACGATCATTTTGAGATAAACAAATAAACAAAAACTATTATAGTCCCTTTTAACACCAAACAACTTGATAATTCATTTTAAATTCCAAAACCTTGTTGAAATAAAAATAAACATTTTTTCACAAATTTTATAAAATATTAACTAAAAGAATTAATAATAATAGTTAATTTTATAATTAAATAACATTTTTGAATTGTTGAAAAATGTGTTATAAAAAACTGTAAAATCGTTATTTGCATTCTCTTATTATATTAATAAAATTTAAAATATTGTTAAATGTATACTATTTTATGATTAAATAAAGAAGTTTTTTTATGACCTCTTTTGAAAAAGATAAAAATTACTACAGATCCCTTTCAACAATAAACGTTTCAATTGTGTTTTACAAATAAACAGAGCTTCTTTGGAGGGAAGAAGTACAAAAATTGCCGTTGTGTTAATTCAACGAGGAGCCCAGCCACCTCCAGGCGAAGATATCGGAGCAACTGAACGAGCATCTGCTTTTTGTGCAGCATGCGAGTTACCTGCAAAATCGTTGTACGTTTTACCACATGGAGATCATCTTTCAGGATACACGATGAGGTTTCATAAAATTTATTTATAGTTACTAAAATAAAATTAACTCTCTCTCTCTCTAATAAGCATTTCTTTTTTTTCTCCAGATTAGAAAATGCATTTTACGAACTGGCTCAAACATTTTATCACCATGAGTATAGATATGTAAAAAGTCATCGAGAGCAGTTAAATAAAACGACACATCAATATTTATTTGTCAGGCATCAATTTAAAATGGGATTTTTTAATGAACTTCAACAAGAACGAACTTTTGCGCTCAAGTAATTAATTATAGATAATTAAGTTTGATAATTACGATTACTGAGTTTCTTAATAATAAACTTTTCTTTTTATATAATACAAATTAACCGAAATGTATTTTTCTACAAAAGGCATTATCAGCAGGCGTATTGCAATTTATTGGATATAAGAATAAGTGACATAAACTTGACAGAAATCAAAACAGTTGCCAGTTTCATAAATTACAAACTTTGCAGACTAATGTTTAATCTCACACGACCAAAAGATGCAATAGCTCAGTTTAAAAATCATATTGAAAGGTAAATTAATTGTAGGTTATAATTAAATAAAATTTTTTTAATTATTGTTTATTATTACAGTAAATTTAAAACTTAACTTAACTTAACTTTAGATTTAAAACTCGTACTGGACCGTCAGATCTTATTTTTGAACATTATGCATGGATGGCAAGTCAGTATTCTACGTTTGCCGAATTATTTGATGATGCAATTAAGTCTGGACTTTCGGCAATACAAACCCAGCACCCTGGATATTTTTTTCATTTAGCTGCCAAACAAACTATTGATCGAAGAAAAGCTTGCAATGAACTTTGTAAAGTATGCATGATTTTCAAAATATTCAGTTTAAAGGATAATTTGTATTTTTAAATTAATATTAAAATGTCTCCTTAATTTTAGAACGCTGAAAAATGTCCAGACTTAGATCTCTTAGATGGTGAAGAAAAACTTGAATTTTATGGTCAAAGACCATGGCGTTCTGATGCTCTGAAAGAAACTTTGACAGTACAAGCTTTGCAGTATCGTGAAAAAACATTTAATCATTCGGTAAAAAAATAATTTGTTTGTGTTTACTTTTAATTTAATAAATAATAACTTATTTAATTTAATTACATTTACAGATGTTGATTGTAAGTTTATTAGGAAACGCGATGTCTCAGTTTAAAACATACAGATGTCCACGCATGCGCCGATTTTTAGGTAATTTTGCTACATAAATCAAAAATTCGTAATAATAATAATTAAATTAAAATGCATTTTTTCAGCGGTGCAAATGGCAGATGAATATTTTAAAATTAAAGATTATGGAAAAGTTTTAACGTAAGTCTTATATTATCAATATAACAAATTAAAGAATAGATTTTAAATGTCTGAAACGTTTATTAAAATCATTAAATATTAACAATTAACAGTTTTTATGTTTACTACAAAGCATTGAACATGAGTTTCCTCAAAATTTATTTATAGAATAACTTTGTTTATTATTATTTATTCAAAAGAATAGGAAAACTATTTTGTTTTAGATGCAAAGTAAAAATATAACATTTAAAGCACATTTTTTTATCTTTAAGAAAATGAATGATTTAGTTTTTGTAAATTTTTTGCTATTATTTTCTTTTTTTTCAATTACATCAACATTGATTTGAGCTTAAAATGTTTACGTTAATTTATCAAGACCTAATAGTTCTTTGAAACACTTTGTAAAAAAACAACATTTAACAACTTTTTCATTCTTAGAACAAATTAATCTAAAATGTTAATTTTTAGTTCGAAATCTCATTGCATACAGGTAACTGCTTCAAAAAAAGATATTCGTTTTTCCTTTAAATGTTTCTTGTTAAATCTTTATTTTGGCGACCGATTTATTTTCGATATATTATACAAGATAAAAAGAATCTTTTTTATTTCAACAGATTATTGATGTTAATGCTTTGGGACTATCACGTAGAAAGGTGGCCAGTTTTGTTGACTGACATTTTAAAAAATGCCTTAAAAGCGGCATATTTATCGTGCAACATTCAGGATTATATAACACTGGCTCTTGAATCCCTTGGACCTTCTACAAATTTTTCAGAAAATCAGAAACAATTTATTTTTGCCAATATTAAAAATATTTTAGAAGTAAGTTTTATTCATATATGAATTTTGAAATCATTAAGAAATATAGCAATGCAATTTTAATTTTTTTATCAGAGAAAACCACCAAATTCTGAACCAAATTTAGCAGAAGATTTGCTGCAAGGAGTAGCAGAAAAATGGACCGAAACTCTAAACAGATCAGAACCCATGGATTTTACAGTTGATGATAGCAATAGTACACCTTTTGCTGAAGTTAAAGCCCGATTTTCGGAGGCAAATTATACTGTTAATTCTACTGTTTTTGTAGAAGTTTTTGTGAGGTAAAAAAAGTTATAAAATAAAACGAAATATTTAACACAGTATTGATTGTAAAAAAAATTTAAATATTGTTTTAGAAATCTGTACCATAGTCAAATTGAGTTTACGAAAATCGCAGCAAGTATAAACAACATGGGATGCAATAATGAATGCATTTTATCTGATGTGAACAGAAATAATTATAAATTTGAAGGTCGCGAAACTCGAAGATTTATTTGTCAGTTTCAAATTATGCCGCAAAATGGCATGAACAACGAAATTCAAATTTCTTCAGTATCACTTTATATCGGCAATGTCAATAATTGTTGTATAATTTTACGATATTCTACACTGGTTGGAGATGTGACAAATTTTTCCGACAGAATGTATCCAGAAATTCAGCAACTGAGGTAATCAGAATTCTTTGAATTTCTTTGCAACAAAAAATATAAATTTTGCAATGTAAATAAGTTTAAGGAAATGAATTTCCAATTTGAATTGCACTTATGGTAATCAAGTTTGTACTAAATAAATTATAAAAAAAAACTTGTTTAGTAAAAAATTGTATCAGTTCGTTGAATTCATTATTATCTGTTTGATTTGGTAATGAAATTCTTTAAAAAGAAAAATTTAGCATTAATAATTTATCGAAATATAAATGAAACCTGATATTGTAATTGAAAATTTGTTTTCTTATAGAGGAAGTGATTTTGATCGAGTGAAGCCATTAATTTATGCTCAAATTTTACAAGAGGAATGCAATATGGAAGTCAAAGTCGAATCAAAGGGCCCAGCACTTATAGGCGAATGGTTTCCAATTAAAGTTGTACTTCATTCAGAAGAATCTGTTACAAGTGTAATTTTGAGAATGATACTTGTAACAGATGGAAACAATGACCAATCAAGTAAATTGTTTTAAGCAATCAAAATTAAAAGTTTACTTATCTGGAATTAACATTTTACTATTTCAACTTTGTCTTGCAATATGAAATAATCTAAAGCTTATTTAATTTTTCTTTTTTGGAATTTAAATTTTACAGTTAAAATTTAATTAAAATAATTTAAATTTCTAATAAATTTGTTAATAATACCGACAAACGGTTAAATTACGTTGAATCGAGCTAAAATATAAGTTTTTTAATTTAACATTATACAATATAAATAACTCGTTAAAATAAATAACATTAAAAATTAAGTTTAAAAAATAAATAATTTAAAATAAAGAAAATGCTGTTTTACTCAGAGAACACAAATTATTATCTAGTGTATAATAATAGTTAAGATAACAATTTTAAACGTTCCCTTCAGGAGGTATTAATGAATATTCTTATAGTATCAGTTGAATAAATTGTTCTTATATATGATGAATATTTGAAAATATAATTTCGAACAACGTTACCATCAATACAAAAATTTAGTCTACTTAACGATATCTAAAATTTGAAATTAGTTCCGTCAATTGGAGAAACTTTGTGAGATACAATTTTGCACCACTATCAAACAAAGATTTTAACTTGGTTAAACAAACGTACTATTTTAGCTTCATCGGATTTTTTAAAAAAAGTGTAACAAAATAATTTAAGAGCAGCAAAAAAATTTAGCGAAAACTTTGCTGTTCACATCACATATAAAACACTTATTTTAATTCAAATTTTTTGAACTATGATTCTCTATAGTGTTAAGATGAAATACTATTAGTTGATTCAATAATTTCTTTGAATGTATTTATAAAAAAAAAGATGTTTTTAACAATTGATCAAACATTTTTACGTAATTTTGGCTAACTTTTCACCTGTTTTTATTCATGCTATTTTTTCATTCTTATAGTAAGAATTTATCAATTCTAAGTTAAAAGCATTTATTACAATTACATTAATTTAAATCAAATCAAATCATTAAGAAAAGTGGTGCAAACTTGCCCCATTTGATGGTACGTCTCAAAAAATTAATAATTGTTTACATTTCAGCCGAACTTAGTATTGATATGATCGAGAGACAACCGAGTATTCTGGTTGAAATAAGCAATATTCAAAAGAACGAACCCTTACATAAAGTAATTTATATTAGAGCTCATAAAGTGGGAGACAGAAACATTTCCATCAAGGTAATTTATTTATTTTGACTAAATACAGCGGCTTAATTGGCCCTTACAAAATCATGTGAACTGAATTTAAAGAATTACACATTAGTTTGATATTAATTTTAACTTATCTTTCAAAAGATTTAACTTACTATTGGATTGAAAATGTTGATTAATGAATTATAATTTCAGCTGGAATATAGCAGATCCGGCCAAAGGAAAAATTACAAAGAATTGTCTTATTTGCTACCTTTTGTAAAACCTTTTGAAGTGACAACTCAATTTTATACAATGCTATATGAACCGTTAACAAAAGGTTTTATCGACGAACCAATGTTTGTAATGCCGCATATTACGTGCACCTCGCCTTGGCCTATTAAAATTCTTGATACTTCAGTAGAATTAGTAAGCAGCTTTATTTATTTGTTTCTATGTATACATTATTTTTGTCAATTATATAAAAATAAATTTATTTCAATTTAAAGAGAAACTCTATAAAACAAGAACTGGAATCAAACACAGAATCCTTATTATCTGGAACAGTTTTATCCCAAGGAGAAGCTGCGACAGACGCTTATTGTGTTATTCCAAAAGTTGACGGTGAACAGCCATCAAGTACAGGAACTTATACAATTCGTTGGCAAAGGTAATTTTTTTAATTTACAAAAAATGTCATTTCAATTTTTACAAATTAATATTGAAAATCAAATTCTTTTCAGAGCTACTGAAGAAAATGTTATAGAAACAAGTAGTACTGTAACTTTAACACCACTTAAAATAGAAGACGCAGTGATAGGTTTGGAAGCAAAACTTCCAGCTTTTGGATCTGTTCAAAAGCCACTGCGCGTTTCCTATTATATCCGCAATCATTCGGAATATCTGATCACATTACGTTTAAATGTCGAGAGCTGTGATGCTTTTCTTTTTGCAGGACATAAGCAGGTTCTTTAAGCATGTTTTTAAAACAAATATATATATATATATATATATATACATTTATTATAATTTTATTGACAAAATTTTAAAATCCAGGTGGAATTGTGCATTCTACCGGAAAGTGAGAAAAAAATTGATTGGATTTGGCAACCTCTTGTCGCTGGTTTAGTCGCTCTTCCTTCGCTGTCTTTAACAGTACCTCCTGGTAATTGTCTTAGTTGACTTTATTAATAAATAATTACTTTCTAACTTATGTATCTTTTATCAACTATTTTAGAGGATGAATATAAACTAAGCAAGAGACGCCTTGAAGAAGTCTTGGAAAGGTCTTTACCAAGTCATATTTACATAATGGTAATTATAAATCAGTTAGATGGCAAAAATTTATTTAGACTTCTTAAATGATTGTCTGATTTTTTTTCAGCCAAAATCACAAATGCTAGAGGAATGATTGAATTCGCACATTGAAATAAGTGTAATACTAATAAAAAAGGGAAACCTTGTAACATTTCTTACTTATTGTGAATAATGTGTAAAATAAATATATATATTCTTATGAAAATGAGAATAAACAATAACATTTGTTAGGCATTCATGATTTTATTTTATTCATGAACAACTTACTTCCTCAGACAGAAACTTGGTTGCATCTTAATCAATAATAAATACAAATTTAATAAATAATGCTACTAAACTGATAAAGGAATAGTAGAACACTTTCTTTTCAAAGTTATGACCTTTTAAAGAATAATAAGATTTCAAATAACTTATTCAAGATTTTGTAAAATATTTTTTTATCTGTAAAAGTAACGCTTTCAAAGTAAAGTTTTGTGCAAAATTATTACTTTAACTTAATTTTAGTTTAATTTAAAATTGAAAAAACATAAAATATAATAAAATAAAACTAGTGCAATATGTTATGTACTTAAAATTGTGCATAAAATAGTTTCATACTATTTTAACAATATTGAAAATATGGGACAATAATTTATTTATATTTATATATTGAATTTTCTTATAAGAAATTATTGAGATGGAGTTTCATTTTTTTCGCGCCGAAATATCGATTCGTTGTCAACGTTACGATAAATATACACACGATCAAACAATCAAACAAGTCTTAATGTTTGAAATGAAACTCTTGTCACGTGCCCTTTTTTATACATAAAATTCAGTTGTTGCAGTTAAAATAATTTTAAAAAAATGCAATCCGAAGATAATAAAGTGCAAGATATTTTGAACAAATATTCTCAAGAGGAAAAGGATATTGAACAAAAATTGCAAGAATGGTATAATAATTTGTTATATTTATTTGCATATTTTATTAGTGAACAAAAAAATAATCATTCTTAATTTACACACTGCTTGCAGCAAAAAAAAGCGTATGGAAATAAACTCTAAATTGAATTCTACGTTTGAGCATTATGATTTTCAAACGAATAATATTAGCATTGAAAAAGAAATGTCGTTAATTCGTAATCAGCGGCTATTGAAGGTAAATTTTTATTTTAAACATTAACATTTCTATCAACTTGCATTATTTTCTATGTAACGCTTATGCAATAATTGCAAATGTATATTATCTAATGAAAAAATATTATAATGATAAATTTCTTAAGCTGACAAGCTTTTCAGCGCCACCAACATTTAAAATATAAAATGTTTTTTTTCTTGTTATGTAATGAAAATAAAAATAGTAAATTCGAGTGAATTCAACTCAAAATTGAAGTATAAAAATATGAAATTAAAAAAGTCTTTAATTACCTACTTTTTAATGAGATTTTTTATTTATCTCTTATTATTATCAAAATTATCTTTTAATCAGTACTAAATTTATGATATTTGCCAGGATTTGGAAAAAACCAAAGCACGACTGAGAACTCTTGCAACCTTCTCTCCCACGGATCAAGAACTTTACGACTTGGCAACATTTTATAGAAATAGTCTCATCTTGAAACACGGAAGGAATCCTCTAAATGTTTAAATTTTGGATAAATTACGAAATTAAGTTTTTAATTCCTAAAGGGATTGACAAATGAATAAACATATACTTGTAAATAAGGTAAACTGTTTTTTATTAATATTATACATTATCATTCAGGTTTATAGATAAAATTATTTTTGTGTGTACATTCATAATGAAATTAAATATTAACATGTATAGTCAACAAATTTGGTAATAACATAAAAATAGTAGACATTATATTGAACATAAAATAAAAATATGTTACTAACAAATTGTACATAACATGCAATATGGTGACAAATGTTTAAACAATATTCATACATAAATTCGTATACATAAAACAATCTATATCTAAGATATATGGTAACATTTTTTTTTTGAATCTTAACATATAATTGAAACCAAAAATTACTGCATACTTACAGGTAAATGTAAATTGAGAAAACACCAAAGTACTCTAGAATTTCCATCGCCGTATGTCACTCAATCCGATAACTCGAGCCGAACGAACAAACTCAAGAATAACAAGTTTGTTGATCGTTTGGATCGATGAATCAGAATTGAGAAAAAAATCCACTAGTGCTCTTCTTCATCTACCAAAAGCAGCAAACTTAAAATTATTCATTTGAAAAATTAAATAAATTACACTGAAACTCAAAATATGGCTCTTTTAAAATTAAAACTAACAAAAAAGTTATTCTCTTTTATACATCTATTCAAATTGATTTTTAAGATTAATCTTCCGCATATGTTTCAGAAGCTAATAAAGGTGTGAAAAGAAGCGGCTTGCTGTAAAATATCAAGATGAGCATTTGACTACGTAATCAGTGGTGAAAATGCAAAGAGTCGTCCAGATGCGTCGCGTTTTCTTATCGCACATCGATGATGTGCAAAAAAAAAAGAAAAAAAAAGAAATAAAAAAAAAATATATAAATATTAAAATAAAGGTGATCCCGGGTATATAAATACTTACACAAATTGAAGAATTTTTGAGCAAAAAAAAAGCCGAAGACGTGTGCACCTGTCCAAATGATATCCATAGACTTGATGTCGTGGTACTATCTTCGCGGTAATTACCGCGTGTAGCCAGTTTTACGTACAGCCACACGTGTAACGCTGATAGGAATACCACGTTGCAGACAACATTTTGATAAGAACGTGTGACATGAACTATGGGTCGAACTGGGTGCCACCGCCACAAAAGTTTCGGTGCCCCCTCTTTTTTTTTTTTTTTTACCTTTTTTTCTTTTTATAATAAATGTGTTTTCCATTAAGTTGTCTCGACAATTTTGGACACACAACTTTTTGATAAGAAATATACTTAGCTAGATATAATGCCGATTAAATGTACAAAATTTTCTATTTTTAGAAACAAAAAAAACAGATTGTAACAATTGTTACTAATTATTGATTAATATTGGGTCTTGTGCGACTAAAGAAATTTTTGAATTAAAAAGTTAATGAAAAGATTAGTTTCTTATTACTATGCCTTTGTTCGGTTTTATTCTCCTATTATTTTAATTTTTACACGCAAAAACTTTGAAAAAATTTTGTTTTCATTTGAGCACGAGAAACTTAGTTTATTTTAAGAAGTGTTATTATTTTTGTCCCTTTGTTGTAATTATTTTTTATTATAGTTTATAAAGGTGCTTCAAAATATTTTAATTTTCTTTAATAGTTATTATTCAAAAACTGAACAACTAAATACGGTATTTTGCTATCAGTAGTTTAATCAAAAAGAAAAAATAGAACATTAAAAGTATCGTTTTTTTTATTATTAATTTTTATGTAATGGGCTTATTAAGTAACTTATTTGTCTTATCAAACTAATGGATATTTATTATTATTATTATAGATTGTAAAGTATTGTCATATTATTTCTAATGAAAATGATAATGGCCATATACATTGTCAG
>JABFPM010002383.1:0-16869 GCA_022817325.1 Idris sp. 1 HC-2018 | reverse complement strand
GTTGAAATAATTGGCTAAAACAAATCAACTAGAAAATAAAGTTGCAACATGTTAAATTATTGTTCTAGGTACAATACATAAAATATGTATATTTTAACATATAAATAAGTCATTAAAGAAAACTTGCGTTTTTTTAAATATTTATGCATCCGTAAAAATAATAAACTGTAAAAATATTCTGAATATATTAGGCTAAAAATGTACAGATAAGTTAAAATAAATTAAATATTAACTATTTAAATAACAGTTTGTACAGCATGAAAGCTAAGCATTAACTTAATTGAATGTTTGATATATTAACTTTAAATATTCAAAGTTTATAAATTGAAATGGTTATTTCATGTATTTGAAAATCAAAAATATAAATTACATTTTAAAATGTATAAAGACTTGAACTAAAGAATTGAATGTTTTTTAAAAAATTGTAACAAGATGAAATCGATTTGTTTCTAATTAATTCTTGTAAATTATATGCTATCAAAACACTTTAATTATTAAAACAATCCCAGTCAACAAATTACAAAAGCGATTAATTTGTAATGACCTATAATCACGAAAGATTTGATTACAAGTATAATTTTTAACTACGACACGATAATGTAACGATTTTCAGTAATTACTGCGTTTAATAAAATTGCCGGTAAACTTTTATATTAATAAAACAAATATTCATTCAAAACATCTTGTTGTTTGATGTTTTATGATCAACATTGCTTTATTATAATATCTCGTGCATATTGCACGTGAACTGCTAGACAAAGTCGAGGGCACCAAACGAATCAAGTCAATGTTCACTTAATTAACAGCAACCTCAATTTCGAATAACTTTTCCGACCAAGACACGGAACAAGTTTCATGTTTCAATGAAGATAAAGTTTGAAAAAAAATCTCTGCGATTAGACTTTTGATATGAAAAAAGTCATAATTTAAAAGAGGATTCTAAAGCATTTTTATTCAGATAATTTGGACTTAATTAGAAATGTTGAATTAAAAAAGGTTTATATTTTTATTTTAATTTTAATATAAAACTTTAATTCAAAACTAGATTTGTTCAAATTCTTAAAAATTGAAACTTTGGTAGAATTCTGAAATCTTGTTTCATTATTTTTGTTAATATAATTTTATTTGTTATGTTTTATATAAAAGATGATAATAATTAAAGGATTACACAGACTTTGGGGTATAATTCTTCTTAAAAGTATTTTAGAGTAGCGTGATAGCTGACAGGCGGCAACCTACTAAGAACACAGATAATTTTATACATGAACAATATACATAGTTTCATTGAAACTAGAGTATGGGAACGCGAGTGAAAATCAGACTTGGAATATGCTTCGCTAAAGTGAGCAACTGTTGTCTGAATTTTGACGGCCAACAACTTATAATTACAATTGATTCAGCACATTTCAAGTTGAAACAAAATCAATTTTTATGCTAAATTATTTAAGTTTTCCTTTATTTATCTTACACCTCTTAAATTTGAATCGATTTTTTTAATACATTCAACAAAATTAATCTTCTAAATTTCAAACACAAAAAATTATCACACGACTTGATAAATACAAAAAATTACAAAATCAATTCGAAAGAGCATACTTGTTGAGCTACAAAAGTAAATAATTCTTATGGCAATTTTTTCAAGGTAAATTAGTGTCGCGATAAAAGATTTTTTGGATAGCCGACCTTGCCATGAAATTTATCATCCAAGTCTTTTATCGCAATCAAGTGTTGTGCTGGCGGGTTTCTATGGTACCGAATGACCAGGTCAATTTACCACGTGGTCATTGCTTGTGATGCGACTTGAGCTTCTGAGATTCCTCGACTGATCGTGATCCAAGATCGTACTAGATTCTTGTTATCTAATGGGGTCACCTACTTGTCACGTTAATCAACACTCGTGATTGCCGTTTAGGTAGAGCCAACTTTTTGCAGAATACGAATTCAAATCGATATAACAAATTATCTTCAAAGAGTTTCTACTAAATGCGTATCTTACGTAGAAAATCGATTTCTATAAAAGAAAGTTAAGTTAGATAAATGTTAGGGAAATTAACATTTTATTTGTCCAACTCATCTAATATTTCCAAACAAATTGTACAAATTAATCACTTCTAAATTTCTGTTTCAGTTTTGATAATGCTTATAAATTGTTCAACAAACAATTTTATTTTTAATAACTCTTAGGAATTGTCAATTTTTATTGAACTGATAACAAGAAATTGCTTTCTGAATCATTAAATCAATTTGCAGGAAATGTTTCGATCGAATCAGGCCATGCTTTTGGCGACAGAAGATGCCTCAGGGGGGGATCGCAGTAGTTGAAGACCGGTGGCAGAGTCGGGCATGGACACGAAGACCCCAGCGATTCCGTTAAAGCATCAAGAGAAGAGTCATCATCAGAAAAAAGAACGTGCTGATGTGTCCTTGCCCCCACTGACACCATTCGCACAACAAAGACAACGTGCCAGATCTTTACCAACTGGGGTTTGGAAGCACGAACACTCATATGTGTTTCCTCAACAAGAAGCCCAAAAGAAACATCCATACAGGTCAATTCTTTATAAAATTTACAAACGAAAAACTTCTAATATCCTCTGTAAAAGTAAAGTGTAAAATTGCAGAGTACTGCAGATTGGAGCAACTCCGTTGATGCACGCATGTCAACAAGCAGATCGAGCGCGAGTTTTGAAACTGCTGAGAACGCAGGAAGAGACCATCGGCTATCGGGACAGAACCCTGAGAAGTGCTCTACATTACTGTATGGATGCGGCAACTGGGGGTGCCGTTGCGGCAGCGGCACCGGAACTGGTAAATGCGCCAGATGCAGAGGGCCATTCGCCTCTGCATTTGGCAGTGATTGCAGGTGACACTCAACTTGTCGCAGTTTTACTAGCCAATGGAGCTGATGTGAACGCGAGGGACATTGAGGATCACAGTGTTTTGCACTGGGCCACTGGTAATAATTTAATTTTTAAATTCACAATCCATGGGAAAAATTAAAATCAAACATGTACCTTAAGTCCCTTAGTAGGAATCGTAACTGGACTCTATATGGGCCCTATCTCGGATAAATTTTGGCCTTAACTGGGGCAAATGCTGGTTTTATACCAGATTTGAAGTGGTCCCACGCGAAATGTAACGCCTCACTCTTACAAATCCTAGACAGGACAACCATGCTAGGGCTTATCTAAACCCAATGATAGGATCTATTTAACGTTAAAATTATTGAAACTATAAAGATGGATATATCAAGCATAATTCCTATTAAAAATTACATACATATTCTGGTTAACCCAGTAAAGGCCATGAATGATCCTACCTTAAATTCATTTAATTCTTGTCTGGGTTTGAGAAGGGGAAGGCGTCACATGCCCTTATGGGTCCCGACATTAGTTCTACATTGAATCAGAATTGGTCCTAGGACGGTTTACCCACTCTTAAGATTTTAAAGATTACTAATAAAGACCCGTAGTTTGTCCCATGGTTGGTATTCCATGATATGGGCTTACCTAGCTAAATACCACTTAGAGCCCAGATACATTTCTTGGCATCCCCAGTTTCATTCCTACTAGGGTCAGCATAAAAATGAATCTGGCATGCAATTCTTGAAAGATAATGCAATTTTTGTTAAACCTTAAATTATTAATGGATGTTAAACATTTTCTTTACTCACATGAGTTGCATAATGAAAGATATAATAATTGATTTTTCTATGTACTATCAAAACAAGTTTGCTTAAATGGGCCAAGTATATACGAGAAATCCGAGTTACGGAAGTGAACTGTGATTGAAAAATGGTCATTGGTACAATCGTGTTAGTGTATCTAATGCAAAACGAGTGGAGTGGTCATGTAAGGTTAGTAGGTCATTAAGTGACGTAATTCCGGTGGGCTTAATGGAAGCACGCGAGAGTTTTCTGGCCAAAGATCACCCCGTAAGATTGACCACGTCCTTGATTTATATGGAAATGAATATGAGCGATTAACATGTCCTTCGAATTGTTTCGTCGTAATTCATAACATAAACCACTGACAAAATTAATATTACTTTTCATTTGCTTAACAGATTAATTTAAAAGATTGCTAAGTAAAAAAGTCAGAAATCAATCTTCCAAAAGATAAGTCTAATTTAAAAATTCCTTGTAATTGTATGATTCTTTAATTTAATTCAAATAAATGGGTACCCAATTTTAAATCAATTTAAATATAAAACTGAAATTGAATTTTCTCAGTATAAAAAATGTTGTAAATTTTTCACTATCAATGAACCTTTTTAACTTAAAAATTACCTTGACACCTTGACATTAGTAGGAAATTATAAATATAAAATATGGTAATATAATAAGTTTTGCTCACGGAAAATGGTAATCAAGAAAACAGGAAGGGAGGAATTTATTGCTATTACTTTACAGTTGACTTTTCTTCATTTCAGTTTGTGGCGAAGCTGAGTGTGTACGACTACTTTTATCTGCAGGAGCCAAACCATCGATACCAGATTTAAGGGGTGGGTCGCCATTGCATTACGCAGCTCAGTGTTGCGGAGCTGCTGCAACTGCAGAACTTACAATCCCTAAAAAAATTGGTCTGAAGGTGAAAATAATTATCAATCATTTATACAAACTGAAGTAATGATCAAGTTTTAACAAATTCGTGCTTTACAAAGATTATGACTATTTTTAAGTAGAATTTAAAATCGATTTTTTGTATTTCATTAAAATTTAAGCAATAGTTCAAAAGTATAAATATAAATGTTCTTTAAAATTTAAAGTTTTTATTTAAGAACCCGTTCAAAATCGTTGAAAGTATTTAACTGAAAGAAAATAAGAAAAATTATGTATTCACAAAAACACATGATATGAAAAGTCTATCATGAACATTCATTTTAATAAAATTCAATAACTATATTTCACAAGTTTCAATGTTCAGCAATGTATTTTATATTACCTATGAACTATACGTAATTACTGTAGTTATTTTAGATTTTTATTGTGACATTGAAAGAACAGTATAAACAAGGTTGAATTTTATCATAAACCTCTTAAAAAGATTTTGCTTTTATTGTCTGTAAACTTGGAGAACGGTTTTTCTATTTTAGTATTTTGTGTGATTGTAATACAAATTTATATTTACTTCCGGTAATCTTAATATAAGTTGTTTGAAACATTGACATAGTATAACTTCTTAAAATCACAAATAATTTTAAAACCTAATGAAACGAATCAGTTTTAAACAAATTAAAATAATATAACACATAAATGAAGTTACCATGTGCTATTAAATCACTTTGAGTAACTAGAAAATCTAAAGAAATTAATTTTTATATGTTATATAGTTTACTTTGTCCAATTAATGAGTTTAAAGTTATAATTCCTATTTTATTTGAAGGTACTGCAAACTCTTTTAGAATTTGGAGCAAATGTCAATGCACGAGACGAAGACGGACGGCAACCTATTTTATGGGCTGCCAGTGCTGGAAGTGTCGAAGCAGTTTTAGCCCTGACAAGGTACAAAATAATTAAGTTGTCCTCGTTACAAGATATATACACAGTCGTTTACTGCTTAAAAACAACATGTTAACAATAATTTATTTACCATTACTGAGATTTGTTTAAATTCTAGCAATACAATTATTTATGAATTACTTTTATATTAAAACGAACATCATTTTATAAATAATTTGATTTGAGAATTTTAACTAACATACAATAAAAAAGAAGAAGTACTTGCACGTTGTACTAAAGCTATGTATAAATAATTTTTCGACAGAAATAATTGTATTTATGTACTGTTTTATTATAAATGTTTATTGCAAAAGTTTTGATATCTGAAGAGGAAATGGAAATATATTTCGAAACGTCATGACAAATTAATTACTATATTTATTTATATGTTTCAAATTTGACAAATTATATTATCTTAAAACTAACATACAAAAGTTGAACACTATTTTCAAAGTAAAACAATTGTTTCATTCATCTAGTGAAAATACCCATATTAGGTCAGGGACTGAAAGAAGTTACTTGATCGTGAGCTGTATAAAACAGACAGATTTATAGTTCCTGTTTATGCTTTAACATAGAGAAGTTGTAAAATGTATTTTTTTTCTCAAAAACAACTTCAAATATTTATTTATTTTCCTTCCGTTAATTAATATAAATCACTTGACCTAGTATCTTGTACAGATCAAGGTTTCGGTTAATAAACCTTGATATTGTAGAATGTTTTTTTTAGATACTTCATTTTTGAATTCAATTTTAGTGTTCTATTTTTGTAGTAATAAATAAGAAACATTATAGATTTTGATGTCAATTTGTTAAATAAATATTTAAATAGATGTTATTTTTAGTATAAAATCGTTTTTTTATTTTTACAACAAAATTTTTATCTACTTAAAAAGGTTTCATTCAATATTTAATAACATTTTCAGAGCTGGAGGGTCTGCCGTAGCAGGATCATCAGACAAGGACGGTTTAACAGCGTTACATTGTGCTGCCTCAAGAGGACATGCAAGATGTGTGGAAGCTCTTGTAAACTTGTGTGGAGCTCAACCCGATCACGTTGATGACAACGGATGTTCTGCTTTGCATTATTCTGCAACATTAGGTCATGCCGATGCAACAGCTTTACTTTTAAACTTAGGTGCTGATCCAAACAGACAAGATCGTAAAGGAAGAACGTAAGTTCAATTTCAAAATTCTTAAAACCAAAATCTTACCCTTACAAGTGACAAATTCATAATAGAATGTTTAAAAGAATCACTATTTTTAGTGTCAAATTGTGCGTTTGGGATAATAATTCAATCAGAATTTTAAGTTTCAAATCCTCGTTGAAGAATATATTTCTTGATGGCCTATAAAAACTTTTCTCAACATTGGAAACAATTTTATAAATATTCAGAGGTTGCGCAAGTCGGTGATAAATTTTTTAGCATAAAAAGAACTTTCACTGACCTCTAAATATTCATAAAATCGTTCCCAATTTTGAGAAAAGTTTCATAGATAATCCAACAAGGGCTTGAAAATTAAACTTTCTGAATGAACCATTATTTGAATGTACAATTTAAAGCTCAAAATTTCGTTATTTTTGGAAATAGTCTAATACATAATTATATATTTTAATTAATTTTCCAGACCAGCACTCTGTGCAGCAGCAAAAGGTCAACTGGAAACTTTGAAGATCCTCGCTCTTCACGGTGGTTCCTTACACTCAAGAACAGTTCGAGGAACAGGCGTCGGACACGAAGCAGTAGCTTCCGGTAGAATTGAACTCGTCAAATGGTTAGTTAAAAAACGACCAAGTTTGCTAGACGTTGCCACACAAGACGGAAAAACACCACTACATGTTGCTGCTTTACACGGACATTTGGATGTTTGTAAAGTTCTTCTGGATAACGGCGCAAGAATCAACGCAATTTTGCGAACAGGGAAAGGCAGTTTGATGACAGCCCTGGACGCGGCTTTATATAGAGGACACCGAGATTGTGCCAAGTTAATTCAGATGCACGGAGGGTCTACAGCTCAGCAAATTCGAGCGCATAAAAATGCTCCTTGCAAAGGTGGTGATTCTATTATTATAAATATGAAATTACACGTATAAAACAAGAATTTGTAAAACAAACATAACACACAATTAATATATCTACCTAATTTAATTTTCTAGTATTTTCTGCAAAACTGCATATGAAGCATGAGAACTCCAGTACAGATTCGGACTCTACGTTGCGAAGAATTCGAAGGTACCGAAATCCTGAACTTTATTATGAAGAACGTTGGATAGAAAGAAGAACTAGAAAACGTGGCAACTCAGGGCAATTGAGTCGGCAGGATAGTCGTAGTTTTAGTGAAGAGGAACTCCGAGTTTTGAAAGAAACGAAGAAAAAAGACCTCCATCGACGATCTCACAGTGAATCTGCACGTTACAAGGATGACGATGATATAAGTGCTGATGAAATTTTATTCAAAAAAGGCAAACGAAGGTATTCTAAGAAACACATAAAGTATGTCTCTTCAAGCAAAGCATCTGAGAGTGATGAAGATTTCAAAATTGAACATGAATGTAAAAAAGTAATTAGACGCAAATCCGAGGATAAAAAGCGAAAATCAAGAAAACATGAAGTCTGCATTTCAACAAGAAAAGAGTGTGAAGAATTCAGAGATGAAGAAAGCCTGAGTGATGATAGTTTAGAAGTTGTCGTGAGAAAAAAGTCTATGGAAAAGTATGAAAAAGTGATATCCAGTAGACATTCCAAAACATTGCGGGATAAAATTGAAAAGACAAAATCATCAAAAAAAGGAAGTAAAAAAAAAGTTCCAATTTGCGATGACTACGAAGAACAAGTCAGCGAAAGTGAGGAAATCTTAGACTCTGGTAGAAAAAAATCTTTAGAACTTGATCCTAGGTTTGAGCAAGATATCACTGATAGTACAAGTCAAGAAACTGTTGAACAAATGACAGTCACTGCTATAGTTCACAAGGATCAAATGCCAGATACTCCAAAATTAGAAACCAACGATGAAGAAGATCAGGCTAAGATTAAATGTAAAGGAGAAAGCACTCCGAGAACTAGGATAGATAATATTGTCGAAAAAGCTGAAGAGGTTCAGTCGTCTTTAATAACAAAAGCTGCTGATATGAAAAAAGACGTTGAAGAAATGAGACAGCAAACTGTACAAAAACACCAAGAAGAAAGCGAAGAGAAGAGCCCTCTACCCAGAAGAAGATCGTCAATAAAAGAAAGTGAAGTGGAAGCACTGAAGGATTTCGCGAAAGAAGAAGAAGCCAGAACTGCAATTTCCAGAAGAAGATCATCGATAAGAGAAAAAGACATCGAAGTCATACAATCTTTAGCTAAAAGTGACGAGATCAGTTTAGCTGAAGACAGAGAAACAAAAATGCTGCCAATCAGAAGAAGATCTTCAGTTAAAGAAAAGGACATTGAATCCATCAAAAGTTTTAGAGATGAAAGAAAATTGTCAATTTACACGCCAGCGGAACAAGAAGAAAAGCGCAGGGTTGTTAAATCAATGTGTTTTGCTTCTTAAAATATTTTTTTTAATTGAAGACCTGTTTATTTAAATGTATTAATTGCATGATACTGTTTTCCTTTTGTGTAGTTGTAATAGATTTTTAATTTGCTTATCATTTATTTGCTTTGAATAATAAATGTCACTCAGATTTAAAAATGTCTTTTTCAAAATTGCAGAGAAGTCAAGAAAAGGAACAACTATTAACAGCAGATAGCAACAAAGAAATTCAAAGTTCAGAACACGAAGAGAAAACAGAAAACAGCCAAGAAGAAACAGAGATGAAAGAAAGCGATTCAAGTCCAACAGCGACTATGGACTATTTGAAGCCAAAGTCAAGAAGAAATTCTATCAAAAGTTTATCTTCTGACAAGAGGTCGCCGAGAAAAAGTCCGAAAATCAAATCTCGTAACAAAAGTTATAAAAGTGATGAATTCGAGAACGAACAGTCATTTCAAGTACTGGACACAAAGACAGATGAGGAAACCGTTCGAAAAATGTCTGCTGTCTGCATTGCTGACGATGAAGATGAAAGGAAAATAAAAATAGATGAAAGTGAGTATTCTGAAAAAGAAACTAAAACTGAGGATGACAGAAAAGGTGAAAGCCAAATGCAGGAACAAGACAGAGGAGAACAAGAAAAATGTGACAGTTTTAAATGTGTTGATGAGAGTTCTTCGAGTTCTCCTGTTCCTCTCAAGTCTGGAAGAAGATCCAGACCATCGACTGGAAAAAAGAGAAGGCCATCCTCCACTAAGCAAACATTGTTCGAAAGTTCTGAAGACCAAAGTCCAGATAGAAGTGCGATTATAGCAGTAATTGAAAGTCCAGAATGGGACGAGGAAGAAGAAATTTCGGAAGCAGTTGGGGAAGGTACCACTGAGCAGGAAGAAGACGATGGTATAAGTGTAATGAAAGTCATACCAAGCACTAGCGAAGAAGAAACACCCAGAATCGCTTCAAAGCCAGCAATGACAGACGCTATAATTCAGGTGATTTTTGATTATAAATAGAAGATAAAGCAGATGACATATTACTAATTAAGTTCAATAATCTAAAACAATTAGGTGGAAACAAAGCCATCAGTTAGGATAATAGGACCAGAAACTTCTCAAGAAGAGAGTCAGGAGAAAACGAAATTGAACCAACGACGGGACAGCGCTGGAAGAGATAGTGGCATCGAGCCCAGTCCAAGAGTTTCGAAAATTCCCCGAAGAACTATGAAATGTTGCCCAAATACGCAAAAGCAACAACAGTTGCGCATGGAAACTGTCACGAGAGACGTACAAATAAGTTTGCGTCGATATCATCTTGAAAGAAAAATATTCTTTCAACTTATGGAATTGAAGAGATTGCAGATCAGACATGGGAAAACTAACGAACATGTTCTGGTTAAAAGACAAGTAAGTGAATAACTTAAAATTTAAGTTGAGATTTGATTACTGAATATAAACATATTTAAATTTTGTAGGTAGACACATTTAATAAGTCGGGAATGTCAGGACCAGCTCTTGGTGTTGTAAAATACGATCATCAACCTTATACTTTTAGGTGAATACTTTCTCTTATTATTTTACAACTTGGATGTTTAGAGATTTTTATATATTAAAATTGCTTATTCCAGACATTTTGAAACATTTTTATATGAACAACTACGCAAACTTCAAAAACGTCCTGCTACACCAGACTGGTGCACAGAAGCAAGACAATGCACCAAAAAGACACATCAGTGTCATCACGCAACAAGTGCATACACATCGGTGCCAATTTATACTTATCGTGAGTTTTGAAATAATTCACAATTATTCATACATATTTTAGTTGAAAAAAAATAAAAATTATAAAAATGTTAGTAGAGTAAAAGTAATGTTGTTTCCAATTAACTGTATTATAAAATATAAGAAACAAGAATCTTTGGAAAGTTCTAACAACACTAATGAATATCTTTTAATAATTATATCAACATTTTATTTTATTTATATTTGTTATTCTGTAGTTAACAAGCAATTTTTATTAATTTTATCATTTATTAGAAAAATATTTTTTCAATTGAAATATGCATTTTTTCATACAATTACTATCTTCTATAGTCTTCACTAAGAAACAGCTAGCTCAGTTTCATTGTAGACTATAATTGCAGTAAGTGGAGGCGTCCCAGAACGGGGGACGAGTCTTCTTCCGAAGATTGAAAGTCGAGGATCAGGGCACATGACGGTAATTTGTGACTGTGCAAACAAAAATCACCTGCCATAATAAAAATGTTTTATGTTTAATTAATTCTATCATTAAAATTCATTTTTCCTTTTAAAACTTTAAATATATATAACTTTTTGAATATATTTCAAATTGTCTAATATCATATTATATAAAAAATGATACAACTCATAGAACTTGAAAAGATCTAATATATAATATTATTTTCATAAATATACTGCATGAAAAAAAATATAAATGCATATTTCTCTATCACATAGTTGATTGAACATGCAAACACAGTCACTCGACTTTTCATTCTCATTATTGTTCAACAATTGTATTTATTCTATATTTGTATTTATGTTTTTTTCATCGAGGCATATTCATCAGCATCTCATGAGTCATTGCAGATGGGACGATTGTACTTCACAATTCATGTTTTTTTATTTAAAAAAATTAATTTCAGAAATTACTTTAAGAATTAATTTTAGGTGGAGGTTACTCACGGAGAAGAAAAGAGGGTGATCGCACTTCCAGCTGAAAAATTGAATCCTAATAAGAGGTATTTTTTTACATTCACCTTGAAAGGAGATGCTGAAGAAATTGAGGAAGACAAGCCATCAAGCAGCGCACAAAGAAACACTAAAAGTGGTTGATGTAATGATAATAAATATAAGTGTTTAAATGTCAAATGGTAATGATTATGTTTAATATTATTATGAAAAAGTTTGTCAAACTATATTTTTATTAATGTCATGTTTTGCAGTAAGTACATTTTAAAATTGAAAACTGATAATTGCTTCGTCGACACATTTTTGAGGTACAATGTCTATGAAAATACTATTTATTTTATGGGAAAAAGGATATGATAAAATAATTCTATAAAATTGTTGAACAAGAAAGGCTAATAAGTAATTTTTACCGCTATTTCATTTTTTGTATGTGTATTTTTATGCATTATCTCAAAAATATTAATTGTAAAAAGTTCAATATTTATAATGTTATATCATAATGCAAATATGAGTGTCTGAAAAAATATTTTCTTTCCAAAATAAAGCAACCCTTGCTTTTATACACTGAGAAAATAAGATTGTTTGATTTTTAATAATTTGTTGTCTTCTTTGTAGAAAACTAAAATATTAAAATAAGTGGAAAAAACTTGTTAAAATCAAAATATATTATTATTACAATTTGTGATCTTTGTTAATTAATTTTCTAGATATGTATTTAAAATTAAAATATTACAAATTATGTTATTAAAATAAAAACAATCTTTCTCTCAGTGTATATACTTGTTTATTAAATGTAAATATACATGTAAAATTTTGCGAATAAAAATTTATTGATAAAATATAAAATTAAATTCTTTTCAAACAATTATATTTATTTTCAAACAATTATTCATTATTTTAAATATCAGACTTCTTTTCCTTATCTTTTTACACATTCTGCAATTATTTTGCAACATGTATTTCTCATTTTTAATGTACCATGAAACAATAATCGGTTATACTTCATGTAAAATGACTGCATTTTTCTTTGTGCGACGCGCAAACATTCGAAAAAATCAATTTTTCTACACGCAAATCCTATTACAAATATACGCCAGTAATTTAGTTCTAATATATCAAAATATTTTTTTCTGCTTTATCAGGACTCTAGTATTTTTAAAATCTAAAATATAATGAGATTGTAATTATCGATTATACAGTCAAACCGAAGTATAATGCAAATAACAAGTTGTTTATCGTTAACTGTCGAAGATTATACATCGTTGAAATCGATATGAAATTAGAAATTAAAATTGTAAAGACTCTAAACTTTTCAATCTTTATCTAATAGTAAATTCAGAAGTTTTATACATTTTCGATTTATCAATTATTTCATTTAATTTATTTTACTACAAATAAATCATGTACTAGTAGCTCCAGAAATGTTGTTAAATTGAATCTAAAAATAGGAATTATTTTCCCAACACTTTTCACTAATAAAGATAATCACTCAATTTTGCATTAAAAATTGCACTTGTTAACTTTGTTTCCCCCTTTTTGCAGGTATCACGACATGAACGAAATCCCTTCATTCATTGCCAATTACCCAGAGCCATTTGATCCTACTTCTCAACTAAAAATATCAATCCAAACAACCGCAAGACCAATCTGCCGACAAACTAATGCGCTTGTTATTTCCGTACATAACAACCTCCACCTTATCAACCCTTACTGTACCTATATCTGCGTTTCATTCAGCCGTTCATGTACCTAGCCGTAACGTCTTCCGACAAACAAAAGGCAACTCGACACGCTACGTCCACGTCGAATTCACATTTTTCCAAATGTTTCGGAATATTGATCCCAGGTGACGTAGAGCACCTGAGGCTCGTCCATTATATAGACGTCCGTCCAGCTTGGAACCAAACGCGTCGCAGCGATGATTTTCGAGCCGAATTTTCGAAGGGATCGTCTAATTTGACAATCGCATGGACAGATGGCTCCAAGATAGGAAGCTGTGGCTATTTGGGAGCACCCTCCCGCTGTTACCAAGAAGGTACAGAGTGAACATAGATTGTGTAGTTGTAACCATTGGACTTGAATACCACGTGGTGTTATCGTGCTTTGAATATTAAATTGATAAATTAACTGTTTAGAACTTGTACAAGTAGAGTCAGAAAGTTTAATGCTATTAACATTTTAGCATACATAATTAAATATTAATTATCTTGGATGTTCTTATTTTTAATATTGTCCTGCCTTGAAATTAAGTTAAATTTTCTAACAGTATTGAAATATTATCTTTGAGACATCTCTGAAATTATTTGATTCTAAAAGAATATCTAGCATGTTGAAATAGTTTATTTCTAGACAAAACACTAATGCTTTCTTAACATTGAGGAAACTTAGACATATCTTACGTCTTTACTGGCTAATTTTACTAGCATCGAAATATCAAAAGTAATGTCAACTTACTATAGGTAAAGTGTCTGACGACATTTTGCTATCAGGAAACTGACCTTCGTCAAGACATAACATGCAATATTCATCCTCAGAAAATGTATACTCCCAACTATAAACGATTTTTCAATCTAATTGAAGCTTCCGATGCAATAACAAGCTAAGTCGACGTAGCATGTTTTTCCACCCGAGTCATTTTTGAAATTCTCGAAAACATCTTCCCAAAATTTCATTTATTTACAATCAAAATAGACAGATATATAATGTTTAAATTTTCAATGGATATTTTTTTATAAATTACAAAAATAAATACATTTCTTTAAATTTTAAATGGATAAGATTTATTTTGTATGCAGAAAATAGTTCATCTTTTGATTTTATAAATTTATTCAAAACTGATACAGTTTTTTTTAGGAAACTTCAAAATCAATGTAGTACTTAAAGTGAGGGAAAAAATATGTTTTGATTTTATCCCTATTGTTAATTTTCAGCAACAATGTTGTAGCTTAAATTTATTGTTGCTCGATGGGTAAATGTGCACGAGCACCTGTGAATCAAGGAGGGCTGAGAACGACGTTGACAGGTGAAAGACACATGCCAAAAGAGAGAAAAGGGCTTTATTCACTATTTGCCAGTTGAGTAATGTTTTCTTTGTAGTATAAATAACGCAAGTCGATAGTGACATTAATAAATCGTTGAGAACAATTTTAAATGAAAACGATGGTCGACTAAGTAGTTTGCTAAAGCAACTGGAACTAATAACTTGTTTTATTATGATTGAAATTAATAGTTGATTTTGTTGTTAAAAAAGTGTTATTTTTAACAAATAAATGTCAAGTTTACTGAGATTGAATAATGGTTCATTTCAGTTGCATTGAGGTCAATTATATATATTTAATGGAATTGGGTACTTAAACAGTTCATTACAATTTATGGCATTTTTATCCTTGAATTTTATCCTACCGTTTTATATAGATGAAGATTAAATTATAAATTAATTATTTTCATATATATAATTTACAATTTTCATTTTTTCAGTCTCATAAAAGATATGAAACTTCAATGTTTAAGGTAACTTAATTGGATTAACTAAAAGAACTAAATAAACTTTTTCACAAAATTATTTAGAGGAGTTTATTGTTGATATACAATTTCGTACTATGAAAATTTATTATGTTCATTGACGACAGACTATTTTCATTAGCTTATTGCTAGCTAAGGACAAAATTATAAATATTTTATAATATAATTCGTGTTCTTGAATTCTCATTGAATCAGTAAATAATAAATAGATTTAAACAAAAAACAAACAAATATTATAGTAGTAGAAATATTATTTTAATCTCAGATGTCATCTAAACTTTCACATTTTTAAACAGTGATATCATACATATAGTAAGACAAATAAAAAAAACTTCGAAAATAGTTGTGCAATTGTTTAGATAGAAGAGTTAGTGTAGTTTATGTTATATCAACTCACATGCGTTCATGTACAACTATAGTACCGGATCCTATCGATTGTCAATAATCAAGGTGTTTAGTAACAAATGTTTTACAAAGCTTAGAATACTATTAGTTTAGTTCGCAATGTTATACTGTGAAGTTGATTTCAAAAGAACCCCCAATGAACTTCTTTTTTGGTCGTTTTATGTACGTAACCACTTTTGAAGATAGACGTGATTGTACCTAGATTCCGGACTATGCGGTCATAGTTTACAAATAATTTATCTTTCAACCCCATACGATAATGAAAATTTCAGCTCAAACTCAGTGTGTTTCAAGTTTGTAATCTAGATTTATTTTATATTCAATGAGAAACCTTTTTAGCTGGTGCGTTTACAAATATGTTCATAATTAAGTGTGCAAAATCATTTGGAAGCAAACACTTTTATTGAATAATTGACTAAATATTAAATATAATAATTAAGACTAAATTTTATTGCATGCTATTAAAATGTTTCATAGAAGATTTTTACTATTATCATTTATTTGGATGCACTAATTTATCACACTTTTAATTATTATTATAAATGAAAAAAAGTTTATCGATTAGTTCACTTTATTAGTGACAAAGATACTTGTCCAAAGCTCATTGTATTATATTTAAAAAAAAATAATTTATGTTTTTTATCTGTTACCATAAATAATAATCTAATACAATTTTTTCTTGTAATAGAGCAAATAAAAAACTTAAAATTTTTAATTATTAATGGATCAATTTAGTGGTCCATTAAATTTTTTAATTTTTTTTAAAATAATTTGCGATATAAAATAAACTCTACTAATAATTAATGTAAAGTAAGTTTTAGAATTTAAACAAACTTTTTAAAGTTTTGAAGAATTTTTTAACACTAGAACGGCCAAGGCGACAAATTTGTCGCTTTTGAATTTTTAAACTTTTGCCAAATCCATAAATCTATATAGATTTATTTGCAATTTCACAAATTCTCATCATTTATTGTTATAAACATGTGTGTGAAACAAATTTTAGAAAATTACAATATTTAAAAAGTTAATGTATGTTTTACCACAAAAGGCCGAAGCGACACTTTTGTCCCACTTGACTTTTAGCTACATTAAAAATAATCTCCTTATTTGTTTAAAATGATTTATTATGCATAATACTTTGTTTATTTATTTATTTATTATAATTATTAACATAAAATTGTTCTAGATTGTATTTGCAGACAATAAAAGTAA
>JABFPM010002382.1:0-16871 GCA_022817325.1 Idris sp. 1 HC-2018 | reverse complement strand
AATCGTTTCTGGGGCCCAGATGGGTTTGCCTACTTTTCATATTGGGTTAGCGTTGGGCCAATGTGGGATATATATTGGGCCGATATGGAACTGTAATGTCTTACCCATATGGTACCTAGAAATTGTTTCTTGTCGGGCTTGGCTGGGGCTAATATAGGCAATTTAAACACCCATGTTTTAATAAAATTGAGGTAAAACCCAGGTATTTTTGCACAAAAATGTGTTATCAACAAATTTGTTTAATTCAAAATGTATCTTTTTTGTTTATGTTTATAGCATGCATGTATTTTTAAAAATTCTTCGAATCAAAAATATATAGCATATTTGACCCATATAATACCCTCATTATTACTGCAAAAATTATTATGAGAGCAAAATCTTTTACCCATATTGGGCCTTTATTTTACCCATCATTGGGCTTACTTGGGCAAGGCATTGCACTTTCATGTAGGCCCCGAGAAAAATTCACATTGGGCCCATATGGTGCCAATATAAACACCACATAAATTTGACTTTTTAGGTTTTTGGGCATGCCCAGACATTTCCAACTTTTACCCATTATGGGGCCCACATTTTATCTGGGCGAACCCAAATAAATTTCTACTAGGAGATCATTTCAAGGATTGAATTGTGAATTTTATTTTTGTAAAAAAATTAATTGTGTAGAAAATTCACTTCTTTGAATAAAAACGAGGGAAAAGGTGCAACATTGTAGATACAAATTGCCTGATAGGGTATATTATGTTGTTGTCCTGTGTAGACATAGAACACGACCCTATAATAAGTACTGGGGGTAAAGGGACTGTGATCGGTTATGAATAAATGATTATCAATTGCCTGCAAACAGCGATTCGCATTCGTAATTCAAGAGTGTAGTTTTTCACATGACTTATGCTATTATTGCAGAATTAAATATATAATTATTTTTTCATTTTCCATTTATTCAAGTCTTAAGAAGGTTTTTTTTTAGTAAATGTTCTAATTACCTAAAAGTTTTAATATGTTATGAACATGATTCTCTGCAAATATTTGACACTGAAATTTTGTTTAGAAAGTTTCTTCAAAAGATTTGATTGAAAATTAAATTTGTTTGACTCAGTTTTTTTTCTGAATGATTACTGAAAAATATTATATAATACAAAAATCAACTAAAAATCAAAAAATAAATGTAAAAATCAGCTAAAAATTGAAATATACAAATTAAAATCCTAACATTAAAAATATTAACTGAAAAAATAACTATCTAAACTAGCAATGTAAATATTAGAACAACCATAAAATGTCTTAAAAATTACCTGATGTTGAACTCTTAATGTCAAATAAAAGCGTGGCGCATTTTGATATTACAATTGGATTGCCTGAAACACTGTTTTCTTGCGAGAGTTGGGGATAACTACAAATATTTGATACAAAAAATGAATCAATTTTGCAACAAGTGCACTTAAACTTAAAATGATGATCGATTAAAATAAGTGTTCATAAGAACTTGTTAAAATTTCATCAGAAACTCTAAATTATTGAGTGGACAACTTATTGTTTTTTTCATCGTTGACGTTTAACTTTGAAAATATCGAGCTTAAAAAGTACATGCGTCAGCGTGTCAAAGAGCGTTATCGAGCAGCGTGGTGCGTTTGTTCTTCTATTACGCAGTCGTACACGAAGACGCGTGACCGCTTGGCTTTGATCGATTGGCTGCTTTGCTATTTGCTCCGTGGTGGTTTCGATTGTCACATACATCGATTATTTCTGACGCGATTGATTGATGGCCGCGTAATCGATTGCGATTGACCAGTGAGCGCTTTCGGCCTCGATAATAATTCCACTTTTTGCGTCTTGACGTCTGCGCGACTCAGGGAAAACAACTTCAACATTTTTGGTTTTCATACCTTATCTCGTCGCTTTTTTCTCTTACAAGAGGTGTTTCTGTCAGCAAACTCTGACTATCAATTTAGTTTGACAGAAGCTCGATGAAAAGATATTTTCATCTGACCATTTTCAATCACTGAATCAATGTTATTTTCAACTTTTACAAATATTTTGTGAACTTGAAAATGATGTATTAAAATTGATCATTACATTTTCGTAACACTTTTTACATTTTAATTTCGTGAACATTTTATCTGAATTACGAGACAAAAATGCAAATGATCTTATAGTTAATTTATTAGGTGTCCACCTTTGTTTACACAATTGAGTCTTATCGGGTTAATAAGACAGAGATATTGTAATAAAACTTCTTTTTTTGTCAGTCGACCTTGTAATACTTTCGAATGGTAACAAAAGTTAAACTTGTCGATTTACGATTCACTCGTAAAAACGACAGTTTATCGCAGTTTAATTCACACGATGGTCTACTTTTTTTTCTTGTTCGTCTTCACTTTTGTATAAACTGTTGTTTAATTAATAAGCTTTTTGTGTAGCTCGTCGTAAAGTCTCTAACAAAATATATGCTGTCGCAAAGCGTGAAATTTGGGCTTCGGAGTTTTTCCGGTCGTTAAAATTTCATTCCAATCAATTGAACACGTGAATGTGGTCAGTCAGATTATGCTTGGTTTAATCCTTTTTTTTCTCCTTGGAAACCTGTCCTTTGTTGATGGGTTAGCCTTGACAAATTAGGCAGATATTTACAAACAAAACACTTGACCACCTGTCGTGACTGGTGGTCTTCGATTTTTCTAACAGGTTCAAGTTTCACCCTTGCAAAGTAAAAAAAAAATTTAAAAGGTTCTCAAAATAATTTGCTAAAATATTCACAGTAAACTTATTCAGTTACAACAACAAAAATATTTAAAATTTATAAAGAAAAAAGAAATGTAAAAAAATGCGCTTATTTTGAAGCTTTTTGAACTAGATTATTATTTTTACTTTGAATGAATATAATTTTTCTGAGTTTTAGTTATTGTTTCTTTTGGTATATGATTCATCGTTGCTATAAAAAGATCATTCCGTTCTTTTCTGTATAACTCAGAGTTGCAAGTATGTGAATTACGTAACACGTGTGTATCTCGTACGCGAGTATCGAGCCGCGCGTATGAATGGAAGCACACCGCAAGCAGAAGGTTTTGCCCGGCGCGTGTATATGCTCTTTTCCCAGACCTACCTCAAAGACGTGAATCCCAACTCAAGTCCAGCGGTTTTGCAATCGTTTCTCTTGACGCCGGATAGCGTTTCGCAACTGGTTTCCGCAACGATAAAACTAGGCGATAATGCTCGTATGAATGGCAGAACCAAGATCAAATATCAATGTGACGTCAACTTATTAACTGCAACACTTTTTTCATATTTTAAAAAGCTTTTCCACTTATTTCGTTATCAACTCTTTTTGTCTAAGTGTTGATTTAAATTCTGAATTTCGCAAGCAGTTCAATTTTGTTTAATTCTGAATTCAGATTTTAAGTTGAAATTCTTTTACTTCAACTTTTTTGGAGTTAAACTTTTACTTTAGAACAAAAAGAATTTAAATGTTGCAATACTAAATGACTGAAAAAATATTACTAAGTTTGAAGGCAAGAAATGTATCACCGATTTCAAAATATAGCTATATTGTGGTTTAACTTTATTTGCAGTTCTACAGATTTACTTACAAACTTATCTTTATAAAAGTGTCTTAAAATTAAACTGTTGAATCTTGACGGTTGTATAAATAACTTTGCGAGACCTTAATATTTATTTTTCCTTCTTTTTTTTTGGCACTGAGAACACGGAATATAGAAAGCCAACTCATAGGGCCATCCACAAGTAAAAATTCAAATATGGCGCCATAAATGGCACATATATGGGATATAAATGGCAACATACATGCGTCATAAATGAGACATACACTCGACTGAAAAAAAGACCACCTAGTTAAAATCAAAATTTAGGCCACTTTCAAGCCGTCGTAACTTCTGTAATTTTCATCTTAATTGAATATTTTTTTTAGATTAAAACTTACAGTCTCAACTTTTAGATGCATTTGCGAAAAAATAGAATATCTTTTTGTTTGTTTATGCAAATAGCTTGTAAACAACCTATGGTTTTCATGATGGTTTCTAAAAATTAATTTTTTTCTTAACAAAATGAAAAAAATGTTTTTCCATGAAAAATGGCCATTTTACGGCCAATTGAAATTTTCATTGCATTTTCGCATCTTTTTCATAGACGGGCAAAACAAAGCCAGTGACTTTTGATCTAAAATGATTGGCTTTTTTACACTATGGCTTTTGTGTCAAAATGGATTAATAAATTTACTTTCCAGCAATATTTACAAACAATGCTTAGTTCAATATCACAATTGAAGACTTATTAAAATTTCCTGTTTTCATTTATCTAGAAAATTTACATTTTTATTCTTAGAATTTCATGACATAAATTAAATGATCGTTGAATTAAATTAAATTTATTTTTATAATGAGCTTAAATTTGTATCAATTCTTACATTTAAGCAATAATGGTAATTTTAGACGCTAGGACATTATAATGGTGCCAAAATCTTTCGATAAAGTTTGCCATAACTTTACCATAATTTTGCCATAGCCTTGCCAATACTCTGTTATTTTACTACACAAACCATGTCATAATTAATCCATTTTGACGCAAAAGCCATAGTGTAAAAAAGCCAATCATTTTAGATCAAAAGTGACTGGCTTTGTTTTGCCCCTCTATAAAAAAGATGCGAAAATGCAATGAAAATTTCAATTCGCCGTAAAATTTTTCATGGAAATATCTTTTTTTTCATTTTGTTAAGAAAAAAATGAATTTTTAGAAAACAATATGAAAACCATAGGTTGTACGGCAAATTTTTCCCATACACCCTTGGAAAGTTGGTAAATTTTTCGTACCTAAAAATATTTTTGTTTACAAGCTATTTGCATAAACAAAATAAAAAAATTCTATTTCTTCGCAAATGCATTTAAAAGTTGAGATTTCAAGCTTTAATCTAAAATAAAAATATTCAATTACGATGAAAATTACAGAAGTTACGGCGGCTTGAAAGTGGCCTAAATTTTGATTTTAACTAGGTGGCCTTTTTTTCTGTCCAGTGTATTATAATTTTTTTTCATGTTCATCATTTTTGTAGTAAAAAATATAAACTATAATATTTCAAAATTTACATGAAAAAGTGAAAATTATTCAAGAAACTGTAAGTGAAAATCAACTAAGTTTTATATATACAAATAATTGATGTCTTTCATTTTACGAATGTGTCACTAATACAGGCTTACAAAAAACTGGAATTTTTCTTGTAAAAAAAGCTCTCTTTTTTGGATGCATGAGCACATGCATACGACAAGCAGGGTCAGATTGCAAGGGGAATGGGGCGTTGCCCGAGCTCCATTTTGTTCTGTGGAGGCGTTCCGTCGCGGCAGGTTCCTCCCTCATTGACGCTCGTTCCCTCTTTAGTTTGGCACTTCGATCCACCTGCATCAACGCGTGAGCTGCACATTTTCGAACGGGAGTCCGCGATACGCGCGCGTGTGTACCCCGGTCCCGTTGCAGCAACAAAGCACGACCACGCGCACGTTTGCTTGTTTGTTTTTTTCATGCCGTAAGTGCCGTTCCGTTTCTGTGCTTATTTTTTTGTCGTGCTGATATTTGGTGTGCAGCAGTGCGCAGAGACACAATGGAATATTGCTGTTGCTGACAGTGTTGGATTAAAGGGCGGCTAAGCGAAAGCTGCGATGGATCTGAGCACAACCCAACGTCGACCGGCCGACGGTGTGGGCGAACTACGCAAAACACGCGTGGCCAAAAGTGTCTTTAGTATACGAAGTATCGTGGACGTAGAGGAGTCCAATTTGAATATCAATGAGGATGCTGTGCTCATCGGTAAGTTTTGATTAATATTGCATTTACAAATATTATATTGTCTTATGCATAAATTAAAAAATAGTTCAAACTTGCAGCATATTTTAAGGTTGATTTATGGAAATTGGCTAAGTCTGTAATTTTTCTGTCAATATATTAATGAAGATGTATATAAGCTAATTGATTTGACATGCATATTATAGTTATTTTTTAATTTTTATATCGAAACAAAAGTAATCTTAGACAATTAAACAAGGTGATAATAATACACAAATAAACATCAGTTTAGTTTTTTTTTATATTATAAATAAAGAATGATGTTAATTGATTAATTTGTAGTATTTTGAAAGTTGGAAATGAGGTCAATTTTAAACAAAATCATAATTTCGGAATTCCCGCCAAAAATAAATTTATCTATAAATTCTCTGGAATTTTAATTAATAATTCTTAAAATGCAAAATAAATTTGATTTAGATTAAAGAATTTATTTTAATTGTTTTTCATGAATTTTGAAAGGAGAGATTTGGATTATTAATCTTAAAACTTATAAAAGAGTAATTTCGGATTTTCGATTTATAAGGTTCGATTTAGGTATATAACTAGTTGACATAAAAACAAATTAATTTTGATTTTCTATGCGTAATTATCGAATTATGATTATTTGAAATTGCGCGCTGTACCGCGCTTATCAATTTTAAAATGCTATTAACTCCATAACTATAAGATGTATAAAAATTTATTGCATATGGTTTTGAAAGCTATTTTCATGAATTTTCGAAATATTTAACTAAAAATTTGATTGAATAATTAGAAATAGCCAAAAAAATAATTTACATATAAAAAGTGGTTTTTCAAAAGGTTGGGCCTTTTTTTAAATGTTGTTATTTAAAAAAGTTCATTAACAAGCAAAGAATAAGTGGTCAAATTGTTAATGGCAGTCGGCTGGCTGAAAGCTACGCATATATTGCACAACATTGCCCTAATTTTAGACATTTATGATTATTAATAAATTTCAAACGCAAAAATTAACAATAAGCTAGATAACATTTATTTATTGTATATTATTTACAACGTTTAAATGAAAAATAAAACAAGCATAAAAGCGAATCGACTGTCGAGCCAGCGCGCCGTCCAAGGTGATGCGCCCGGCGTTAAATAAATGCTCATAGCTTTTTAACGGTTAAGAGTTCCATTCTAATAATTTGACCACTTATTCTTTGCTTGTTAACGAACTTTAAAAAAAAATGAATAAAAAAAAGGGCCCAACTTTTTGAAAAACCACTTTTTATTTTTAAAATCATTTTTTTGGCTATTTCTAACTATTCAATCAAATTTTTAGTTAAATATTTCGAAAATTCATGAAAATAGCTTTCAAAACCATATGCAACAACATTTTTATACATCTTATAGTTATGGAGTTAATAGCATTTTAAAATTGATAAGCGCGGTACAGCGCGCAATTTCAAATAATCATAATTCGATAATTACGCATGAAAACAAAAACAAAAAAATACGTGTCTTCTTATTTTCAATAAAGAACCAGAAAAAATAAATTTAAGGGAATCCATTTTTTGAATGAAAATCTCACGTGGAATGCCCCGTATATTTCCATACAGTTGCTTGTAAAAAATTAAAAGTATATTGTAAGAATTTTAATTATTATTACATTTTTAATTAGTTATTAGTTTTATTTATATACGCATTTATTCGTTAAAATACTGATTAGTAATTCTAATTTTCTTGCATACAATTTTTAAGATTATTTTTAATAATGTAAGTAAAATCGTTAAACCATTGTGAAGAAAAATTGCGTCATGCATAAATTAAATGCAACTAATTACATACAATTTTTAAAAAGGACAACTTTATTTAAAAATTTAATCATATTTTTAATAATTAAGCATTATTATTTTAAAATAAAAATATTCATTTTGAAGCTACATGAATTTATGTAATTTTAAACGTGTATTAAATTTAAACTTATATTAATTATGTGATTGTAAAAATCTATTTATGAAATATATGTAAGTTATTATTTATTTTTCTATGATTAAATAATTATTCATTATTAAATAATCATTAACATTTTCTTTTTAAATTGTTTACTGACTTTTTATTATTTCAATAAAATACCTTTTTTTAAACATCAAAATCAATTATTAAGATAATAAGATAAGAAAAAAAAATTGAAAAACATAAATAATTATCCTTAATTATCATTAGTTGAAACACCTATTGTTATTCATCTAAATACTTATAGTTTAATAAAGTTCTGTGCAATCTGCACATCCTGTCATATTTTAAAACAAATATGATAATTTTATTGCTAAGAAATAATTAATTCTCATTCATCAATTTTATAATATTATATTCACTATAAAATATGTAAGGTAGACAAATATAAAATATATTCTTAATTGGAAAAATTAGTATAAATTAATTTTTATTCATTTAGCTTCTTCATAAATTTATAAACATTTTAAAATATAAAAAATTATTCTTTGAAAATAAAAATGTTTTAAATTAAATTATTTATTTATTGAGGTTTTTAAACAAAACTGACTATATATGTATATGTTTAAACAAGAGGTAATAGAAAAAGAATGTGGTTTACTCTTTTATGCCTACACTTGTTTAAAAGTGTATTCTAACGAGTTTAATGAAAGAAGTTAGTATTTTAACTAAAAAGTCTATAAGAAAATAAACCAGTTTATACTCTTGTATAATAATATTAAAAGTATGATGCATGTTGAAAGTTCAATTTTCCTGAGTCTCCTGCGATTTAAAAAAAATTGAATAAAGTGTTCACATTTTATAAACTCTATTCGAGCGTACAAATGTTTCCTTTTATATATGATTAGGAAAATTAAGTAAAATATACTGTATTATGTTTTTATTTTATCGCAATTATTTTACATCGAATGCAATTTCTTAGAATTTAGATAGATTTCCTTTAGTTTTATGAAATAAAAATTGATCATGAAATATTTGATTTATTGATGCAATAAACGAATATATGGAAATAACTATTCTAAATCGGAAGTTAAGTTGTATGATTGCTTTATTGAAGATGTCTAGATTTTAACATATTATTTTTTGTTTTTTACTTTGAATTTAAGAGCTTTGAATTACATTAAAATTCTTGGATATTTTATGGGAATGCAAAATAAAAGCTGTCAGTGACATATTGTTGAATCAATTTCGCTTTGAATAGAATATCAATAACGCCGATATTTACATTTTTGTTACCAATAAGTTCAATAGTTTTTTTAAACAGAAAAAAACTCTTGCAATATTTTTATGCTTCACGTATCATATTTTGGAAAGCTTGCAAGAATACATAGATATTAAACTTTATTAATTTATTTCACTCTATTAAGGTGATATATGACTCAGATTGTTTGTCTCTCTCACACAAAAATAGTTTTTGTGTAGTATTTTTGTTAATTTTAAAATTTTTTGTAAAAACACACGATTGTTTACTAAAAAAACATGTTTCAAAGATTTTGCGAGAAGGAATTCTTTGTAGGTTATATGAACTAGCATAACTTTTTTGAAACTTTAAATGTCGATAAATTAATTGCAGCTTCCAAAAATACTTGTTCACATAATCTACAAAGAATTCCTTCTCGCAAAATCTTTTAAACATATTTTTTTAGTAAACAATCGTGCGTTTTTACAAACATGTTTAAAATTAACAAAAATATTACATAAAAACTATTTTTGTGTGAGAAAGACAGACAATTCGAGTCATATATCACCTTAATAAACTATTTTAACATTAAATAGTTCCAAGTTTCAAAAACATGACAAAAATTACTAAAATGAACCGTTGGTTATCTCTGAAGGAGCTACAGGCACGCTAATTCGGTATTTCTCTTAAAAAGTTATTATCTGACATTAATTTTTCAAAAATTCAGTCTATTTCATTGGAATTTAAGAGAGTTAGAACTGGACATTCGCAAAAACATCCCAAAATGGTTATTTGTAAGACTTCGGTAGACTTTAATAGACTCTTAGTAGGCTATTTCAATAAATTAGAAAACTGTTGAAAAATATTATTTTTTATTCAATTTTTTTAATTAATCTGTCCGTATTTTATCAGGAAGATTCAGAAAAGATTAGAGGAGGATTTATAAAGAGGCAATAGCTTTAGAGAGGAGATAGTTTCCAAGGTTTTATATAAAGTATTAGATTTGTCAAGCAACTTTTTTTGTAAATACAGTCAATAAATTAGATTGTTAAATCAACAATCAAGCAATTGTAAAGCCAAAACGTTAGAATTAAATTAAATTCTTTCAACTATTAAACATTTGTTTTAAAAATGTTATTTGTCTATTTAAAAATAATAAAAAACGGTCATTAATTTAAATCTAATTAAAATTATATGATATTAAAAAAGATTCAAAGTAGTTTTTAAGAAAAAAGAAAATGTAGAGGAGTGGCAGGTAAATTTACCCTGGCGGGCAAAGTGGCCATACCCATGTATCTCAATATAAATGAAAGTATTAGTACTTATAGTATTTATAAAATTACTTATTCGCTTAGCCCAGAAATTAGTTGCCAGTTCAAAAAAAATTATTTTTATCAAAAATGTGGAGTTTATTGGAGAGTTTTATAGGCTGCAACAGTCCACAACGTGAAATAGATACATTTTTAAACATAAGTTATAAGACATGTACTAATTTAATTGTTGAATTATAAACCCACAAGTTGTTTGAAAATCGAGAATTCAGAAATAAATAACATATGAAGATCATACATTAAAGTATTTTTACTAGTATTATTTAGAGGTTCACGTTTGTTAATGCTGCAAAAAAAGATCTTTTGCAAATTTCGGAGATGCCCAAAAGCACACAACTTGCATTAATGAGGGGACAAAAGCACATTTTGATCGCCCAAAGTATAAGGGTTCCTAACACTCATCTCTTCGTATCTAAAACAGCAGTAGTGGGAAAGTGGGGAGAGCAAGCCTCTTCCCTCTTAAAGACAGATAGGGAGTCAAAGACGAATTTCTTTTTGCATTTAAAATTTAATTTGTTTTTTATAGACAAATGCACAACATTTTGTCATTGCATGCATGGCATTAACATACATGGACCATGCATGGAAATGGCTTATAGATTATGTGTATGATTTTCACATAGACTATTATAAGTCTCTGTGATTCAGATGTTAACACCTCGGAGTCTCGAGTTCGATTCTCAGTCAAACTCTTTAAGTCATGCATGGTCCATGCATAATTTTTTATCTATGCATGAACTATGTAAAATTTCATGTATGAAGTATCCATGCATGTTTTAACTATGTAAACAAATCTCATGTATAGATTTTACATGAGATGCAGTTAGTGACAAATATACATGGACCATGCATGAGACCGGTAAATATTTTTTTACCGATAGTTATTTCAATGCATGGTTCATGCATAGCCCATGCGTGATTTCAAAATGCATGTTCTGGTTATGTAAACAAACCAGTATGTATGGAATTTGTATGACATTCGTCTATATCATACATGGTGAGCATACATGGTTCATGTATTACAAATTCATGCATTAAACATGTATGAAATAAATATATAAGAACATTTTGACGGGTATTTCGCTCCTCACATTGATGTCTTCACTTCCTGTAGTCTGTTACTGTGCATGATTGTATATTATTGCCGCTCACTTTATCAAAGCAGCTAGTAAAAGTTCACTTAGTAAGTTCATTCGTCTTAGTATTGTGCCAAAAGTAAAAATTTGGAGTTTTGTTTAGATCTTGAGTAGAGCCTTTTCTGGTTTCAAAATGGATTTTGAAATAAATTCTTAAATCAAACTCAAATAGTAAGTTTTAGTTTTTCATACGAATTCGTTCAGATCAAAACCTTCCCCCTAAATGCAAATTATTCCATTATTATTTCTGTAGCTTTGAGGAAAAAACATTTAAAGAGACTCACTACAGTTTGAGAGAAATGGGAGAATAAAGAGAAAATTTGCAAAAATTTTGAAGATTTCTTGATGAGGTTGTGTACATTTTTTCATAATTTTTGTCCTTTTAGTTTTCAAGATATTGCAAATCGAATTTGTAATGTGTAATCATAAAGATGTTTATGCGGACCTCCCTCTCCCTGAATTATAAAGAACTCAATTTCTCATGTGATGCGTGACAGTCGCATAATGGTTGCCCGTCCACTTTTTATGTTTTCGAAATATTTGAGTTTTAAATTTTCAAATGGGTTTTTCCGACATTATATTTTTAATTATCTATATAATTAAAAAAATATTTTTCGATAATTTGTAATCATATAAAACACATTTTTATAATGTATAATCATTAAAAAATTCGCTAAGCTAGTTATTTAAAACTGAGATAACGAGGATTTGTCTTCTTATGCCAACATTCAATAGTAAACTCTATTTGTATGCATTTTTCTTATATTTTTTCACATAAAATACGATCTAAACATAATTTTTATAATATTCAACTTTTTTTTACAATTTTTTGCATTTTTTTATATTATTTAAAATTTTAAATGATTTTAAATATTTTTATGATATAAATATAATTTTTAGAAAGATTTTTAAAAAAAATTATATTATGCAATTATTATAAAAATATATTTTTCATGTCTTAATATGTGTAACAATTTTTTTTATGTTAATTTAATTAAATTTTATTATTTAAGAATTCCTAATTTAAATAATTCAAAGACAATGATTTCATAGTTTTTATTTAATCTACTTTACCGACTGAATTTTGATTGTTGGCATTATTTTTTGCCAAAAATACTGCGTTGAGTCCGGTTTTGACTGTGTAATGGCATGCTTCAGTTTGAACACCTAAAGGAAATAAATCGTATTTTGCATTGAGATTAAAAGAAAAAATAGTGTAATTCAACTAAATTGACTCGAGCTGGAACTGAAGTTGTAATTTACAGCTATTAATTACCTTTGATTGGTTTTTATTTTGAGAGATTGGATCTTTTTTCAGATAAGTTTTTATAACCTCACTTTCTTTCTGTTGAATAGAAATTTAATTGTTCCATAGTAGTTGTCATAATGACAGAATCTGATTAGAAAGATTATTTTTCCGAAAGAATATAATTCGATATGATCCTGGGCACAAAAGTCCGTTTTTGATTTTCATTGATCTCAAAGCAGAAGGTATGTCGTGTTTCATCTACGGAAAATTGTTCAATAAATTAAAGAAACTTGAAAGATTCTCAAAATTGGGTTATGATTTGAGGTCAACGGGTAGAAACCGTCTTAAATTTAGTTTACCGGATTTTTGAAACAGCTAATAACTTCGTGACCGTTTTTAGCGAAACCGAGGTTATCAGAGAAGGGGAAAATGGGAGGCGTGTATTCCAAGTTTTAAATTATACGAAGATTTTGTTTTGACAGGTATTAAGAGGTTAGAGAGTTTTAGGGTCTTATATGGGTATTGGTGAGCTTCCAAAAATAGTTGACGTGGAAAAAATGAAGACGGTTAAAAGAAATGAAATAGGGAAAATCATCAAAGATGATAAAGGGGATGCGATTTTGATTGGGACGAATTTATTCAAGGTCAGATTTGCCACAACAAAAGTTCCTGAAAAAGCAACGATGTGGTGTGCAACGGTTTATTTAAAATCATTTGTTGAAAAACCAAAGAGATGCGCTTACTGCCGTAGATACAGACGTATAGAAAAATTCTGCAAAGGCAGATTTAAACATAAACAGATCTGTGGGAAATGCGCCGAAGAACACAACGAGAATTTTGTATGCAAAGTTGAAAAAACTAAGTGGAAGTGTATCAATTGTGTGAGAGCTAAGTTAACTGAAGTAAACCATCAGTGATTTGAACTGCCCAATTTTTAAATTAAATCAAGATAATAAAAGTTATGGCTTCGCACAACGTAGATCAGAAAAAAGCTCTTAAATTGTTGGAAGAAAATGGAGAAATTCCTCCAATTAAGAAAAGAGAATAACCGACTGGCTCTGCAAACAGAGTGGGCGGAGATTTCAACTCAAAAAGCAATATGTGGTTATCAAAGGGCAATGAAAATGCGGAAGGGAAAAAATTGAACTTAGCAGTTTTGAACTCTGACTTGGTTTGTGTGAATGAGGATAAACCGACATGGTCATCATCTAAGGACTGTGCTCATAAGTCAACTCCAAATCTGACTTTTTTATCTACTGATCTTTTGCCAGGTTGTGTGTAAAATATTCTGGAATATAAATATGATAGTGATCACTATCCAGTATCAATGTCATTTAATAACTATCAGGACTCCTCCAACCCATGTAGACCATAACTAAATGCAAACAAAACTTGTTTCAGTGCTTAACTCTTTTAACCCGAATTCAGCAGCTGGCCCTAATTTAATTTCTTTTAAAACAATACAGAGATTGCCAAAAAAAAAGTTCATGAAATTTTGCTTAGGTTCTTAGACTATATTTTGAAATCTGCTGATATACCTTCTTCGTGGATAGATTACTTTGTCGTATTTATCCCGAAATCGTCAGGTATAGATCTGAGACCTAGGAGTACCCAACATTATATCAAAATACATCCTTAATATGACAAAAAAAAAGTCACAGCATTTAACAATAAGGAAAGCATAAGTTTAAGGACTGTTCGAAGGGGTTTACCACAGGGTGCAGTATCGAGTCCCTCGTTATTCAGTACGTACAGCAGTCAAATCACTAAATGTTTTCCAGAGGGAGTCAAGATTCAACAATATTCGGACGACTATGCCATTTACACTTGGGGAAATAATTTGGTAGAAATCGTAGAGCTTCCAAATCTTGCTATGGAATGCATAAAACAATTTCTCAACCATAAAAATCTAGAACTGTCAGAGAATAAAACTGTTCTTTGTTTATTCTCACATTTTGATCAGGAAAAAAGATATTTTAGATTAAATCACAAATTAATGTTAAATAATAATTTTAAATTACGCATTGTTGCTTGTGCTTAAAAAGCTCATTTCGAAGTTACTACGACAAAAAATTATATTTTCACTAAGGATTTTCAAAGTTTTGATGCTCGAAATTTGATTATTGTTAAAAAATAATTGAGCCCCGACTTATTATATTTACCAGAAAACTTTATGGATGAAAACATAACCTCACGTTGTACTTTGATTTTGTGAAAATGATGTTGCGAAACAAAATTAAATTTAAAAATGTATTGGATTAAAGGATATGGATCACCTTTTTTGTCGCATTACGTTCAAATAGAAGCGTAAAAAATCGGAATGTAGCTGCGAAAAACAATTAGTTATATTATAATATCGACTGTGATTTTATTTGTAATTTTTGAATACTCAGTTACAATTTCACTGCAAAAACAAGTGTTTACATTTTAACCTATTTTTTTAACATAGGAAACATTTAAAGTGTTTTACAAAAATGTTTAAATAAAACACTTGTTTTTGCAGAGTTGAACGTGTAAAGTCAAAATGTTCTAGGAAATCGACTAGAATCAACAGAAAAAAATAGATTCAGTAATTTGACGTTATAAATAAAATAGATTATAATGTATATAGTTATAGATCTATTAATGTAAATCATAATAAATTTGTCTATAATTTATAGACCAAATCTTGATATCATTGAAAATATACTCCAAATCATTTATTTTTATCTATATCATATACTTTAGCTTTTTATGAGTAAGAAATGGTGGACTTGTCTACTTTTGACTAAAAAGAGTGAATTTATCTCATTATTGCTTAAAAATTATTAAATTTTTATAATTTTTAATACATATTACTATGAGAATAACTGATTACTTTTTCTTAATAACTGTACAGTAAAAAATAGAACTCATTTAGAGTTTAACCATCAGATTTACTCAATTTTGTCAAAAAGGAGTTTAGTCACAATTTATGATTTCAAAAACAGAATAATAGTAATAAAAAAACATAGATTTATCTGAAATTTTTGATGAATGGTAGTATTTGTGATACTTAACAGGAACGTAACTATTTTTTTTTAAATTAGCAATGTTATTACATAATAACGGACTCCAGGAAGTGAAGACGTCGGTGTGAGGAGTGAAATATTTTAAAGTTTATAATAACACTTTTTTAGAGTGAAATCAACTCCTATTGCGGTGTTACAAACTGAAGCATATTTTAACAAGAATTTAACTTATTTTATCACTATTTTTGTGTATTTCAGAGGTCAAAAAACAAGAAAAAATGTACCAAATATGTGCCTTCATCTAGAAAATTTTCAATTTTCTTTACGGATAAAATTTAATTTTCTGTAGAATTTCTTATATATATTTTAGAGTGGCTGGAAATAATATATTATGTACCAAAAACTTATATTTTTGCGCAAATGCCTAAGGTTCATGTGTAGTTTTATGTACCAACATAGTCAACATAGGGAAGTTGCGCTGATCCACGCAGATTCATAACTCAAACGTGCCCATAATGCGCCGCAGACGTTACTGAATTTCCGCTTTTGTCGGTTATCTTTAAGTTTACTTATTTAGGAAACATTAAGCAAACTTTAAGTAGATTTTGCGTAATTAAATAACATAATTTTTTTCAAAATTTGTATTTTTATATCAATTTCATTATTTTGATATTTTTTAGAAAAAAAAATGTTGTTTGAAAAAATGTATGTTATTTAATTTCACAAAGTTTACTTGACGTCCTCTTAATGTTTCTGAATAAGTAAGCTTAAAGATAACTGACAAAAGCGGAAATTCGGTAACGTCTGTGGTGCATTATGGGTACGTTTAAGTGACAAATCTGCATGGCTCAGCGCAACTTTAAGGTCCCTTTACGTTGTTGAATGTTAATTTTCAATTTAAATTTAACATTTTAGTAATATTTTTTTCTTAATTTACAGTTATATGGTTCTGACTCAAAAGTCTAAAAAATTATTACTCTGCTGAAATATTAGTTATTATTTTTTAGCATTAAAAGAAGTATTATGACATCTACTGTTAAATTCCATAATCGATAAATTATAACTAAATTGTTTTAAATACAGTTATGGAAATGTATTAAGAAGTTATCAAATAAACTCAAATTCTTTCGCAATAATTGTTTTTTATTATTTATTTCTATTCAAACTTATCTATTTGATATAAAA
>JABFPM010002381.1:0-16874 GCA_022817325.1 Idris sp. 1 HC-2018 | reverse complement strand
GTTGCCGTTCCTGCAACCGATGGCAAGCTGCTTGCCCTTGGGACTCCAGGCCACGCAGAGAGCCTCTAGCCCGGCGATTTTCGCCGGGGGCAATTGCTTGTTGGTTTTCACTTGAAAGCAACCGATCGAGTGGTCCGAGGCTATGGTGCTGAGCAGGTTGGGTACGGTTGGGTTCCATCGCAGGTCTATTAGGGTTACTAAATCCGGGGATGAGGTTATTGCTAGCTCGGCGACGAGGATTACCTCCTGAAAAGGATTGTTTTTATTATTATTAAATTGGAAAGTTTTTATTGAAGAAGAAGTGTTGTCTGAAACATGAGAGGACACCCCCAATAAAATCCGAAAATGTTTAATTATTTTGTTAGTTTTGTTTTTATTTAATAAGGTCTTAGTTGTATATTGAAGAAAACCTCAAGAAAAGTAAAATGATTGAATAATTTGTTAAGGATTATTAAAAAAAGTAAACTTTTCAGATGATTTTGTATGCCACGTAGTAAAGTAATTTTCAATTTTTTTTTGTTTTTTGAAATGTTAATTAAATCTAGGATTTATTTCCCAAAAGAGATATTTATTATGATTGAAAATAAACAAGTTATCTATATTTATCTAAAAAGTATCCTAAGGAGTTGTTGCTGTGATAAGAATAGAATTTCATATTGTTCAAAAACTTCTAATTAAATAAAAACTATAAATAACGTGTATACAATGAAATAGTTTGCTTCAAAAGTAGGTGTGAACTTTTATCAAATTAGAATGATGGAAAGAAAATCTCACAAAATAAGCGAGTTACGCACAATTCAATAAAGATCAATTTTCGCAGATTTTTTCAAGTTTCACGCACAATTCTTTATGAAATTTAAATTTTAACAGATAAATATGCTCTTTAGTAAATTTGAAAAAGTCTGAACAATTTTTCGAACAAAATTGTAATCATTACCCGATCAATTCATTTATTTATATTGTTTTTAAACAAGATTTTCTTTTTTTCAACTAATATTTACAACTGATTTAAAAACATGATTTTTTTCATATTAATAAATACACTACTTAATATTATTAAAAAGATTTAAAAATAAATTTGAAAACTTACATATTTCAAGATATTTATTATTAATAAAAGTTAATAGAATAAATTATTCTTGAGTTAAATGTAAATTATAAAAAATATTGCCATTTTATTTTGTGTCAAATTTTAACATTATTTGTACAATAAAAATAAAATAAAGAATTAAAAATTGAATTTAATACAAACAAAAGTTTAACAAATAAATACTCACTCTTCTCCATAAAGCACTTGCATCATAAATTAGCACGGATGGTCGTGAAAAAGAAATCGCTAAATACGAACAGTCACAGTTGATTGCAATATAAGTCACATTATCTGCCAAATCAATGTCTAATCTACTTTCCGGCACATTTTGTGTCGCTGTTTTTAAAATAGTAAGTTTTTTATGATGTCCTATATACAGTAGTCCTCTCTTTCCATCAGCAGCAATCAAGTTATTCGAATTTATTGGCAAAGAAAAGCCTTCAAATATTTGACTGGTATGAAATTTTTTAAACTGTATATCCTGTAATTTAAAAAGTTATTCAACTTTATTGCTCTTGTTAATTTTAACATATTGTTTTAAAAAATTCAAATTAAACAAATGTATACACAAAAATAATAACTAGATTTTCATAATATATAAATAAATTGTAAAAATAAATAGAAAGTAAATAAATAAAATATTGACGGTTACTGTACCATAACCTTAAAAAATTTGCAAAGTATTTTGAAATGCTGTAAACTTACTCTAAACTCTGTATAATTAATTTATACAAGAATAAATGTAATTATTGAACAAATAAAAGATAATAATTTACCTGTACATCTATAGGATTCGGTGATCTCTTCATATAATCAGTCATTTTAAATATTTTTTGTAAAATATCAAACTCTTTTTAATTTTTATTTGTTCTTTTTTTTATATGTATTCATCTGCATTAGCAAAAATGTCATTCAATTTACATTAAAATGTGACTTGTAAACAAATATACATCGGTTTTGTAATTATCAAAGTTTTTTTAGTTCAGCATACAAAATACAGCTGTAATTCTATTGCATTTGGCGCGCAGTTACTGTTGCACAATGAGACAGAAGATAATGCTTTCACTCTCTCTCTCTCTCTCTTGTCAGTAGTTGGTAACACAGAATAGTTTTACCAACTGAATAAAAATAAACTCTTTTTTAAATTAAATTTTTTTATTAATGAAATTTACATAAATTGTTTATAAATTAATTAACTTACTTGGTTAAAGCAAAAAATTTTTTTAATACACAAGGATTAAAAGTTAAAAGATCTAAGCTTTTATTTGATTTTACACTTTTATAACTATGCAATTCAAAAAATGTATATAAAAATTGTACAATATTTTCTTATATAAAAATAAAAAAACTTGCTCTTTGATACAGTGAAAAACATTATTTTTATGTTACTAAATACAAATCTTCTCCAATTTTAAAATATTTTGACTGCAATTTTGTTTGTTCTTTTTCATTCACAACTTTTATGGTTGAAGAAATCTGAAATTGTGTGATAAAAGAAAGTATTTTAAGAATTTTCTTTAGACATTCTTTTTGTATCATTTCTTCATTTTATTTAAAAAAATATAGAAATGATACAAAAAGAATGTCTAAAGATATATTTTGTTACAAATAAAATAAATTTTTCTTTTTTTTATTATTATTAACAGTAGTTTTTTGATTTATTTTCGTATCAGTATATTTCTAATAAAGTACATACAATTAAATTGTATTTACATATTTGCAAACCCTAACACTCTAGCAACTCATTTTCACAATTAACAGTGTTTATTATTCCATTTAAACAAACTTACATCTTTGATGACCAACCATATAAAGCTATTCAAAATTCACTTTGTAAAGTTAATATATTGAGATTAAACATCCTTTATAAAAATTATTTTGTTGTTAGAAATGCAAAATAATTTAAAAATGTTTGTAGTTTCAGTTTGTATATATAATAAAGTAATTTTCTTTTCATTATGTACAAATTTATTTTGTTATGTAAAATTACCAAAATTATAAATATGTAAATTGATTTTTTCAATTTAAACAAGTTTCGAATCTTGTTTTTAGAATTAGTAAGACTGAAGCATGAAATTTAATGATGAATTATAATAATGTATACAAAATTGAATAATTTGATCAATGATAAATAATTTTAGCTAAATGAATGAAAAGTTAAAAAGATTGTATGAAATGTACTTAAAATAGAAAAAAAAATGGGTAATAAGTAACATTATAAGAAAAAATATTATATGTATGTATATTTTCACGTATCCCTCGTATCTGTTAGGAAAAACTAAAGAAAAATGAAAAAACAAAGGTTTCGTTTCAGAGAAGTAAAATTACAAAAAAATACTACGACATCATTAGAAAAAATCGCAGTTTAAATGAAAAATCAATTTTACGAGGAATATCTGAATGTAAAAAACCCAAAATAGTTCATTCTGCAGTTTATGGGGATACCATCTTACCCGATATTTTTTATATAAAAAAACAATACACTTATAATGGATATTCATAACATATTCTCAGAAATATATGTAAAAGTATTCTACGTAAAAAACCAGGATCAAACATTTTTGACAAAATGAAAGTTTTACATATTTAACTGAGATTTAAAATTAATACATTTAATTTGTAAAATTCAGCCATTTTCTTTGTAAATTTTGCTAAAACGTAATAATAAAAATATTCAAATAATAATCTAACCATTACAAGTGTACTTTAATTGGAACTTTTCACAAAACTGATCATACTGTATATTTCAAGTTTGTTGATGTAAATTTTTTTCAAATATTTTTGATGAAACAATTTCAATTGCAAATAAGTCGCACGATCATTAATCTAAATCTAATCTAGTCATCACACATGTGTGAGTTTTCGACATTTTCATCTTATTACAAGACGCCAGAAGATCTTCCATTGTGATCTGACGAATGGCCGTGTGATATGTTTCACCGTCTGATGTATCACTATCTAAATTTTCACTGCAAATCAAATTTATAAACAATTGTACAATTTTGTAATAATAAATATATTTTCATAATTTTTTATATAGTGAATGTAATTTAAGAGGCTCTTCCACAAGAATAACTAAAATGAATCTTTCTGAAAATTTGCACAAATATTTAGCCTTTTGTGTCTAAAAAACTTAGGTGTTATTCGTTTTTGGAAATTTTGTTATTTACCTATTTTATGGGATTTTAGAGGTACAAAAAGCACCATTTGCAGATAAGCATTGTGAGACAGAGTTGCAACCGATTTTAAAATTCAATGTCTCAAATGAAATAGTAAACTTCACTCTGCAAAACTATGATATAGATTTTTAATTTGTTGTTTCTTTCAAAAGTAATATTTTACATTATGAACATCAAAAAAGATTGATTTTTCAAATTCAAACATGTTACAACTTTAAATAGAAACAAAAAATTAAAAAAAAATTTATTGATTAAATATTATATAAACAAACCAAAATCTGCATGCTTCAAAATTGACAAAACATACTTTCATTATATTTTAATGCCCAGACAGTAAATAAGATCTATTACTTCATTAAAAATTTTAAAAAATACGTAATTTAGTGTAGAAGATCCCCTTAAATTAAACATAATAATGACTTCTTACGTTGGATTATTCCTTAAATAATCTCTTATTCTGTAAACCGCAGCATCTCGACACATTTCTTGTAAATCCGAACCAGAAAAGCCTTCTGTCAGTTTAGCTAATCGGTTGAAATCGATGTTATCACTTTCTATTGGTTCGTTTCGCAAAATTAATTTCAAGACTTGCGTTCTCTGTTGGATATTCTGAAATGTAATGAATTTTTTATTAAATAATGAACGAATTATCTTTTTTTACAATTTTAATAAAAAAATGATAAATATTTACAGGTAATCCAATATGAAAAGTCGCTGGCATTCGTCTCAGAATAGCTTTGTCCAAGTCCTGAGGCCTGTTTGTTGCTCCCATAACAATCACCGTGCAAGATGGGTCAGTTATTAAACCGTCCCACAAAGACATGAATTGTGCTTTCATCATTGCAGTGGCTTCGTGATCTTGAGAATTTCGGGACCTTAAAAATGAATCTAAAAAGAAATAAAATAAAGATATAATTTTTAATTCTTAATTCGATTACTAAAACATATTTAGCAATTAAATTCATTACCTATTTCATCAATAAAAATAATACATGGCTGTAATTTAACTGCAAGTGAAAAGACAGCTGCAGTTAATTTTTGACTCTCTCCGTACCACTTGTCAGTCAAAATGCTGACATCAAGATTGATGAAAAATGTGTTACTTTCTTTTGCAGTAGCTTTTGCTATCATTGTTTTTCCACATCCAGGTGGACCGTGCAGTAAAATTCCCTGCAAATTATTATAACTTTTTTATTACGTTTTATAACAAATAAAATAATGCAAGACTTTGATTTCTCGTTAAAATAGAATGTAGATAATTAATTTTGAAATTTGGAAAAACTAAATAAATAAATACAGAATTTTAATACTTTAAAATTAAATATCTCAAGTTGTAGATTGTAAAAGTTATTCAAATTTTGAGAAACGAAAAATATCAACATGACAAATATTTTGTTAAATTATGAACAAATTTCAAAGTATTTTAAACAAAAATCATTCTAATTTCGAAAATATCATTTTTAAATTATTTATTAAAGAACTTCTTGATAATAAATTAAAATTCAAGTAATCTTAAATAAATAAAATACAAAAAAACTTGAAATTACTCTTTTAGTTGTCATTTTCACTAGTTTGCCACGGTAGGAAAATATAATATACAACAGGATGTCTACTCAATAGCTTAAAAAAATTCCCGTATTTCTGAAGTTCATTTTTTAAATTTTATTTAACCATTTTGATACGAAACTTTTTTAAATGAAAAAAACAATGATTTTTAATTTTTTGACTAAGTTTCATAATTTGTATTTTTTAAAAGATAAAAATTACAGATTTCTTAAAAAATATATATATTTAACCGGATAAATTGAAAAATTAAAGCAACTGTTACTATTCTGTTTCAATAACAAAATATATAATTTAAAGATATTTCTAATTCAGATGTGCTTAAACATTATTTATTTTAAAAAACTTCAGTCTATATTGTCAAAATTTAAACTTAAATTAGAGTGCAAAGATATAGAAAACAAAAATTACGAGTTTAAGTTCATGTATACACAAATTAGGAACTTTTTGATTTAAATTATATTTGCACGTTAATCTGATATTAGTGATAATTATGTTAATCTATAAGTATATATTTATATTGAAAAAATGAACTAATCTATGACTTTTAATTAATCTAAAAAAATATTTTAGAAGAAAGTTTTATCTAAAAAGGTACGAAAAATTCCAAATTTCCCGTGTTTTTCCCGTGGACACCCAGTAAAATAGCAGAATAAACAAAAATCACACATAACATTAGCTTATATTTTAATTTCAAACAAAATCTTTTCTTGCATGCTATGTAAATAAGAATATTACTGCTAAATGAATATTCATATTGCATCATATTGCATGTACATTAAAAAAAAATATTTTTAAACTATCTATCCATGTAAACCAGAGTTTTTAAAATAAAACATTTCAAAATTGCTGACAGTTTTAAACATAAATAATGAATTCATAAAAAGAATTGAAATGTGACAAGTTAATGGTCACCTTAGGTGCTGATGTTAACAGAGAATCCTCGAACAATTCTTTTCTCTGAATAGGCAAAATCACAGTTTCTTTAATATCCTGAATGACACTCTCTAAGCCAGCGATATTCTCCCAAGAAACTTTGATGTCATCTGGATCCACCAAGTGACTGCCAATGACCATTTCATAATCCGTAAACTGGCATGTATTTATCTTCCTGTTGTACCTGTTGGCCTGCATAACTTTTCTGATTTGTTCTTCAGCCTGCTCGAAAATCATCAAAACTTGTCATTAACAATTTACCCTGAATTTTGATATAAAAAGTTACGATTGATAGCAACAAAAAAGTGAGGTTAACTCACTTCAGTTGCTCCGAAAGCAGTAAATAAATTGGAGTTGGAGTAAACAAATTTGACGTACCTTTTTCTTTGCAATTTTTTTCGTTTTGGATGTTGGGTCTGTTTGTTTTATGAGCCATTTTGTCATAAGAAATCCGATAGAAGCTACGAGTGTCAGTCTTGCAACAAACATCCATAATTCATAACGCGAACCACCTACCATACTCATCTTTAACCGTTTTTTGTAATTTTACGAACAAAGGTTTTGTGTTGGATAATCGAATTGTCGCGTCAGTTGACTGAATTATTTAACTAGCTTTTTATACTAAAAGAGAATTTGCTGAAATAAGAAAATGCTCAGCTGAGGGAAGAACCGTAGTATCACGTAGTATTTGTGAGGTTGGCAGCAGTGCTGTACTGTGGGTGAAACAGAACTTTTGTTTTGATTCTAAAATGTTATTTTTTTTTATTATTAACTTCAAGATTTAATTATATATATATATATATATATAAAATAACTAATTACTTGTAAAGATAAATGAGATTTTTTGAAAAAATAAGGTAAAAAGAAGACATTTTTGTAAAGTGCTAATGTTGGTTATATTTTTAAAATATTTTCAATTTTTCCGTTGTATATTAAAAAATTCTTGTTATTTTTGGAAAAAAAGAAAATGATAAAAAGAAAAAACTGAGTTCAAAGTAAGATAGAAAATTTTGTAAAATATTTTAGTTAAATGTAATGCAATTTTTTTAAAATTTTTACAGATAACCGACGTTTTAAGATTGGTCTGAGTTTCAACTTTCTTAAAAAGAGTAAGAAAGACAAAATTGAATTTTGGCTGAGTGTGACAGAAAATTGTGCATTGGTCCAGAGTCACTCACTAGAATCTGTTACAAATTTATCTGCAATAATTTTTCTGTGATAGCAAACAACAAAGGCTCGGTTTACCAGTTGCAAGACGGTGTTGTTCTGTCAAATGAAATTTGCAAAAAACTCGTGGAATTTGCCAAGAACAGTAAGCTGAGAGACAAAGGAGATGTATTTGTTAATATCTTCGTTGATGTCAAAGCCACAAATCTGAAAAAAATCAAAATCAATGGCTTTGACATCAAACCTTCATCAGTAGCAATTATTGCTTCCCACAAAGTCACTGATTTGGAATTCATCGATTGCAAATACTTAGATTAGAGCTTCATGGAGTACATTAATATGCATTCAAAAAACCTTATCAATCTGTCCATTCGTAATTGTAAAAACCTTTTATCTACACCTGCAGGTATATTTTATTAACGAAAGAATAGGTTATTTTGCGTAAAACAGAAAAAATATTTTTTGATATATTTTAGATCTTTTTTTAGAAAAATCTATTTCGTTTCTATTATATTTATACGAGATGTGTTTTTGATATGTCAGAAATATAAAAAATGTATAATATATGAGGTACACACAAATTATTAACGCTGAAAATATTTTAGTTATAAAAAATAAATTTAATTTACATTCCTATCGTATTTAAAATATATTGTATAATATATAATGTATATATATATATATGTTACGGGCAATGATGGAAGTTCGGGCAATGATGACAATGCCCGGGCAATGTCGACAATTTGATGAACTTTGTTAATAATAAATAACATTACACGGGCATTGATAAGAATGCCCAGCTCTTCTTGGGCAATGTTTATTAAAAGAATTAATTTATGATTTTTCTTATAGAGTGCAGTTGTATAACTCTTTTCAAGTTTGTTATAATTTTAAAGATATAAATAATTAATTACATTTTTAGTTCATTTATGCTTATTTATTATCGCTTATTTATAATCGATTATTTATTTGTGCAGCATAAACTTGAATGACATTTTGAATTGCATAGTATACCTGTAGATCGGCATTTGCATTTTCTTGTAATGCATTTAGTTTTACAATGACATCTTGTATATCCTTGGCTTCCTATAATAGAAGTAGCTGTTGCAGCTTCTCTCAAACTTACAGTTTTTTGAAGGTTAATCGTGGAAAGTTCATATAATTTTTCTGGACAAGGATCAATCTCAGCTCGAGTGTAAAGTTGTTTTAATACACCAACCTTTGTTCCAAGTTTATATAAATCATTTTGAACTTCCATAACGACAGCAATTATATTTTTTGGAGAGCCTCTTGCTCGATCGACATCTGGTATTGGAACCTTAATATTCACACTAATGTCGATTGGCTTCAACTTATTGGATGTAAGTTTCATCATTTTTTTCGCCTGTTTTATTAAATTTTTAGTTGCTTGTTCACGCTTACTCTCAGCTCTTTTTTCCATTAACTTTTAAAATATCGTATTTTTTTAGAAACTTATATTTGGTCTCCACTTTGCAATTTTCACTTTTCATTTCCTTCACTTTTTCAATCAATGCTTTTAGTATATTACTTAACTAGTGGGAGAAAGTGGTGATTCCACGTGAGTGCGATTATAACCCAACGAGCGAAGCGAGTTGGATTACACACTTACGCAAGATCACCACTTTCTAGCACAAGTTAAGTACGGTATTTTATCTTACGAGAATTGGATAAGTGGCTTCTTCTTCCACTATTTTTCAGTGAAACAAGTTGACAATTTTGAGGTTAAATTGGGCTTTTTCATTACTTCACTGTAAACAGTGGGAGAAGGAGCCACTTTTCCAATTGAGTAAGATATAATATTTTGTTGCACTCAAAAAAAAAACTATTGTCGTCGCGTTTGGTCTCAAGCAAAGACTTCACTTTTTCTTCAAAACTTTGTTTTAATTTTAAGTCACACTCCATAATTATGCTATATATTATTAATTAAAATGTTGAATTCATACATTTATATCTATGAATATTATGAAAAAATTATACAACGATCATTTTATATATTATAATTTTATTTTATTTCCAATGAGAAAAATCATAAATTAATTCTTTTAATAAACATTGCCCAGCTCTTCTTGGGCAATGTTCAACTCAGTTGGACATTCTTATCAATGTCCGTGCAATGTAGACATTGCCCGGGCATTATCATCATTGCCTGAACTTCCATCATTGCTCGTAACATTTATATATATAATAAAAACGAAATAGATTTGTCTACAAATAGATTATTTACTTATACACATAAATAAATAAAAAATATATTTTCTTTTTCACAAGGGACGTGCGAAAATTGCTAATTAATTATTACAAAATCCCAAAAATATGTACGAATATTTTACAGTTTTCTCTTTAAGAAATATTTGTAGGGCCTTAATAATATAAACATTTTTTATAAAAAAAGAAATATAGTGTAATGTACGTAAAATGCAGTATTGTGATAAAAAAAATCATATCTAACAATATAATCATCAAAAAACTAAAAAAAATTCTTGAAAATAAAGTATAAGAATTGTATTTTAAAGAAAAAAAAATCCGGTTTAAATCACTTGCAACCAGACCCCTTTTTTAACTTAGAAATGTACATTATTGATGTGTTACACTTAGGCCAAAATGTAAGCAAATTACTGTCATTTCTCCAAAAAAATAATGACAATTCAAAAAATGTTTGTTAAAAAATGAACAAATTTAAAATAGTAAGACATGTTTAGTAAAAAGTTCAAAATGAAGTATTGAAAAATCTTTTTTGTATACTTTGCAGGTCAAAAGAGTTTCAGTTGAAGTTTTTTGGAAAAAATTAAAGAGAAAATCAAATTAATTTTTTGTAGTAAAACTTATAAATCTAAAAAATTTTGTATTTGTATTTTTATTCTGGCAAATGCTACACCCTTAAAGCTAGATTTATTTTCAATAACATTGTGCTTTGAAAAAACACTTATTTGCAATAAGTCTGATCTTCTGATCGATTTTTTATCTCAGTTTCTTTGATAACTTAGTTTTTATGTATATTTTTTTTAATTGAAGGAATAAGTAAATAGTTTTTGTATAAGTTTCAGTTAAATACAGAGAAAGAGGATACGTATTCAAGACTCCTAAGCTGAAAAGATTGGTACTGGTTGAAACTCCAATAGAAGCTGAGAATTTTCCTTACTTATTTGGCGGCTTACAGAACCTTGTTTACTTGGACTTGTCAAATAATCGTGACCAGTGAAATTTGGATTTCTTTATTTATTTAAAAAATTTAGAGTCCCTTAATTTGTACAATGTTCGACAAGTTACAGAACCTACGTTTACTGAAAATCTTTGTCGATTAACAAATTTAAGGTATTTTTTTATAAATTCTCAAACGATTTAAATTAAAATTAAAAATTTACAAATTTATGTGGATAACAAATTTAAGATATTTTGTTTATGAAGTTTTAAGTAATTTTAAATTAAATTCAAAAATGATTATTTTTTAAAAACTTTTCAGACATCTGGATATTTCGCTAGATGACATCAAATTTGGCACTTATGAGTACCCAGATATGGCATTTGACAAATTAGTATCAAGTTTGCCGAACATTACATTCTAAGACATAAGCGATACGGGTTTAGCTGGTTCAAATCGTGGAGTAGCACAACGTATGTCTGACAAGAGCGATGTTGAAAGATTTTGTGACATTCCAGGTCTTGCAACTCGAATGTCAAAGCCACTCAAATTTTTGGGATTATATCATACCTCTCATCAAGCCTGCAGAAGACATAATATACCTGCTGAGATGGTAATTAATACCTTTAGTTTGATCAATTTCACAAATACTTTTAATTATAATTTTATTTTTACAGATAACCGGCGATGCGAATGAAATGCATATTTTATTGGTACTAGATTGTACATGGACAGCAAACACGAAATGCTGGGAAAAATTTTGAACGATTTATGTCTGATATTTAAAATTAAAATTTGACAAAAAGTCGCTCAGGCTTTGTGTACGGTTTTTGAAGCTATGGAAAAATATCCGAATCGAATTTACGTACAAATTATTGGAAGGTACGTTAATATATTATATAGTGATATAATATACCATGTTCAAACACCTAAAAATTATATAGACCGATTCCTTCGAACTGATGTATTATTTCCCGAAAAAAATGCATTGTTTTTTTTTTCTTTAACAGACTTAGGACTATTCATATATAAAATTGCTTATTTATGAAATATAATGGATATGATTTATTATTTTTAGCGATTTAGTATATCATCTATATATACTACTTTAATATTGTTTTTAACTAATTGGCGAACATTACATCTTTATATCTAATAGTTTTCATTTATTATTTCTTTAATGCCTGCATTTTTAGAAAATTAAATTTAGTGAGCAGTCTGCACTTGTTTGAAATTGATATCAAACAATTTTTATATGTTGAGCAAACCTTGTAAACATTTGAATATAAAATGGACAAATTGCAACACTGAGGTTTTAAAACTAATAATCCTAAATAATCAGAATAATCTGACCTCCTAAAAGCCTTGAATGGGTCATCTATGTCCATTTTGTATTTTTAGTATTTAATTTTATTTATATTGTTAATTAACAGTTAATTGTTATTAAATTTGAATCTCCAGTGTTTTTTCAATGACTGTAAAGCTCACAAGTAATATATATTTTACATTTTTATGTATGAAACAGTAAAAGAAAAAGGTGTTTCACATGTACTGAAATTGATTACATTATATCTATCCCAATGTTAATTTTAATTTCTTAGGACTAATTAAGTTTATTTAGAAAGCGAATAAAATAACATTACAACACAGTTATTATATTCATGAAAAATGTTTTTTTTCGAAATTAAATCTAAAAATATTGAATTTATATTGCTAGAGCTAACAAAAGGGATCAAATTTGACTCCTCCGGACTTTAATGAAGACAGCGTAATAACTTTTTTAAGTACAAAAATAATACAGTCAAATATGCGCGATCTTAAAAGTACCCACAACATATTAAAAGTCATAAAATGTTAAAGAAATCTGTCGAAAATTTAAATTTTGAAGGAATTGGGATACGCACTTTTTGAAAGAAAATCGAGTAAATTAAAATGAATTAATTTTCAAATTTGCAGCACAACATTGTATTATATAGTAAGATCTACAGAAAATAATGCAATTGTCAATCCTATAAAACAACAAATAATTGGAGCGCTTATTGCTGGAATGGTTAACAATAAAAGCAACAAAATAATTGTGCGCAATGGTTATTTAGCTCTTTGTCAGTTTCAGATTCCTCAGGATGTGCTCAGTAGTGTAAGTATACAAATGTACCATAAATTTTAAAAAAATAAATTTTCAATTTAATTTTGATTACAAGTAAACATTTTATTATAAAATAAAGTTTATTTAAATTTATTTTATTATTTCTATTTAAATTGTTAATTACTTACAGATAGTGAATTACGAAGCTCTGATTAAAGTGCTCGTGTACTCCATCAACAATGCAGAACTCCAAGAACAACGAGTGAATATTTTTTTTTCATGTGCGAAGTGGAAGGCGAAAAAAAACGTTTATTAGAAAGATTAGGTTGCGTTGAAACCATGCTGCGGCTTATCGAAAACAAGATGGGTTCTGGACAGTCAGCCATAATTTGCCACAGATTTTGTTCTCTTAATCTTAAAGTGTTTTCGAGTTAGTCTTATTAATCATTAATAACCAATTACTTATTTTACAAATTAAACAAAAATTTTCTTCATTTTATAGTGCAACTCACTGAAAAACAAATTGGTACTCAACATGATTAGGGTAATTGCTAATATTGCTGAAACGAAGGAACTTCATAAATGTTTGATGGACGATGTGTACGTTGCAGTTTTTAATTCATTATTAAAAATGCATATTGCTAGTTTTGAACGTTCTTCAGGAAATTAGTACAATAGTTTTTGACAAACTTTATATCATATTAAGAGATTTTCAGATAAATTAGTATTTTTTATATTATATTTTATTATTGCTGATTTATTTATAGTTGTCTTTTAATGCTGCCGAAATATTGGCTCACATGGCCTCAGACGGTGTGAAAGCTTAGACGGTGGTAAGACCAACTCGAAAGGAAGTTCTCAGAAGCATGGTGGTGTCCATCGACAAGTGCGATTTGAACGCCTAGTGTAATATAAAATATTGATCATTATTACGTTTAGATGAAATATAGATACCCTTATTACGTTTGATGTTTACCACACTCTGCAGTGTCAGTTGTGGGCGGTTTGGATACTGGCAAATCTCACAAAAGCCAAATGTAGGTGTAAATTAATTTGGTACCTTATAGACTATAAAAAATAATAATGAATTTTTAATTTTTTTTCAGCTCAAACATATTGTTCTCTGATCGTAATGCAGGGTGGCATTGAAAAGCTGAAAAAATTATTGGCTACATCGTACACTTATATAAATGTAAAGATTTTAGCTTCTGTAGACTTCGACTACAGAAATTTGTAGAGTAGTCATTTTTTTACTTTAGTTTTTCAATGATATTTAGTTGAGTTCAAGAATATACGAGATTTAAGACTGTAATGAGATTTCCTAAACTAATTCATCTTTTATATTCACTGGTTTTTAATGAAAATTTATTTTTAATTTTTTAAATGGTGTTTTTAATGTTTTCACTGATATAGTAGTTTTTTATTAAAATGAGTTTAAACAGACCTTAAGAAGCAAAATAACCGACAGTTTTGAAATGCAGCCAACTAGCTTATTTTTCTACGGTCAATGGCTTTACCTTTATTGAAACCTATTCGTTATCAGGGCGTTGATAACGAATAAAGTTTGCAAGAATTTATTGTTGCGAGGCGACATCGGTCATACAACCAGCTCAAATAAATCAATTGGATCCATTTTTTTCATTCTTTTCTTCGTGTCGTTTGATTTATTGTACAAAATTTAATATCAAGTATTGCGTGGTATAACTTCACTCATTCATTACCACACTTCTTAAACTATCATTAATATTTTGCACCATCAATTTGGTACCAAAAAAAAAAATAAAATAAAATAAAATACTCATTAATTATGATTTAGCAAATGACACTTAGACAGTAAATTAATGAATTTTGTAGATGCAAATTTAAGCAGAATATTTTGTGTAATTAAAGATTGCAAAAACAAAAGTCTTTGCTATCGATCAAAGCCGAAACTGGTAAAATCCGCTGAGTAAATACGAGCTGGAGCTTACGTAACAAAGCTACAGAAGTGCTCTTTATTTTCTAAGTTTGAAAATAGGGAATCGTTCAACTCGAACTTTTTCGTTTGTGTATTGTGTTTGTGTGTCAACTTGAAATTCTCCGGTATTTTGTATTTCAACTTTTGTATCAAATTAACTAAGTTTTAAATCACGAAAGCCAACAGTTCTCAACATTTAAATCTAACAGCACCAAGAAAGTTTAAACATTTTGTTCAATTTGCATTTTACAGTTTATTTCATAATTTCGTACAACTATTATTTTTATTTATCACAAGATTAATCAACTTTATATTTAACTTCCCACTTTGTATATATTTTTTTCCAGAATTTATTTGTTTCCAGGGTTTATTTTCAGAATTGCTACTTTTCACCTGAAATTAATTATTTTTCGGACCAAAGGTCCGGACTACACAGGAAAGATAATTTAATTTCTCCATATATAGTTCAAGTTATCAAGTTATCCACTTTTATTTTTGGGACAGAATTCTATACACGTTGCAATTTGAGAAGAAAATATTTCAATGTGTATGCAAGTTGAGTTTTACCACAACTAATTAAGTACACCTTCCCTTGTAATGGCAAGTGAAACACGATGAAGAAACACTCTTATCCTGAAAATTAAGCGCTGCAAAGGAAGAGCTGCTCCGTCGATGAGTTTATCCTTTGCCGGAAACTGCAAATTCTCCTCTTAAATGACCGTGATGTAGACACGTAATGCGGTTACCAGTAAACCTCGGCATTAAGGCTCATGCAGTTTCAATTAAAGTGAATGCGCATTTGCATAGTCAAGTAATATTTTATGAATTCAGTGGCATAATCGAGCTTAGGATTTTCACACTCTTTAACGCTCTTATTACATAAGCCCTGGTATTCATTAAGTATTTATATTACAAATAACACGCAGTTCACTTTATTACGCTCGTTAACGTCGCCAAGATTTCTTACTCCAACTTTATCAAGGTCAATTTTCGGATATAAGATAAGATAAATAAATTTTCTACCAATTACGAATCGATGCTTATCTTTGATAATATATTACTCCATAAGTCAGAGGATATTTGTTCGGGGAATGTTAGCAATTGTTGAGAAAAAAGATGTCTGGTACTAAATAGATGGTTTCTTCAAGAAAATAATATATAAATTCAGTAATGAAATAAATTTGCTGGAATACAAAAATTATGAAACTTGATATGATGGAAATCTTGTTGAAACATAAATTTGTGAGATTTTTGAATCAATTTGCAAATTAAGAAAAATTTTCTTAGATTACACTCAGAGAACCAGACATTCAAATCAAATATCTGAAAATGTCAATTTCCAAAATGAATTATTTCAAAACTTTGCCAGGATATGAGATATACAAAAATAGCTTTAATAATTGTATTAAAATAGCAATGCTTTGAAAAACTATTGAATGGATTTTTCACCTTCGATAAATCATCGACTCAAATTATTGTAACTTGAATTGTCTATTTTCTGATACGGTTGCAATTATTTTTATGTTTTTTCAAATTCTTATAATTAACTTGTATCTACAAAAAAGAGGAACATAAAATTATTGTGAATATTTTGCGAACTAAATTTTACTGCATAAATTTTGTGTCCGATATTAACCCTTTGTGACCCCATGTCCATTACAATGGACATAGTTTTGATAATTTTTTAAACATATTAGAAGTAATTTTTTATCTGAAGCTATAATTTATTTGTCTGG
>JABFPM010002380.1:0-16876 GCA_022817325.1 Idris sp. 1 HC-2018 | reverse complement strand
GTGGGTAGACTTGTCCCACGATTTCTTGACTTTTGCTCTACATCAATGAAACTGATATACTGATCAGTTGTTTTGATCTCAAATATATGAAAATTTACTCTCAGATATGTCCACAATGTAAAATAAATCTGAAAAGTAATATAAAAAATATTTTGTTTGGATCATCAACTGAAAGTTTGCTAAATTTTCATGCAAAGCGCTTGGAACAAGTTCCTACATGTAGCTGAAAAAACTTTACAACAATAATAAGAATTGAAATTATATCTTCTTTGCAATCTGAATTAAATACTCCATTAGTAAAAAAAATTATTTAAGAATTACAATAGTAAAATTTAAATAAAACAAAAATGGATAGACTCGCCCCGTTTGATGGTAATATAAATAAATCAGAACATTAATAACAGTTTATTATTTCAAAATAGTTGACATTTTCGAATTGGTTAAATTATTTGAAATTCTAAAATAAGGTTTTTTGGAAATAAATTGTATAACATTATACGTTTCCACACAGCTGGATATGTTTCACTTAAAATTTATAGTATATAGCCACAACAAAGAATGAATATCAAAATCATTTGAAAGATATTTAAAGATAGCTATAAAGTTTTTCATATTTCATTTCAGTAGATAACACTACCAAAAATTGAATTGAGTTTTGATAAATATGATGTGAAAATAATTCAAAGTATTCAAGAACGGGATGAATAAGAGATATGAACAATTGAAATTTTTGATTCATTAAATTAGGGCCAAAGATACTCTTATTAAAATCTATAGAGAAAATATGAACAAAGTTAAATGATCGTGGTTTAAGCCAAATTGGTGGGACTCGGAATTTATTAAAAGCCTCGTTATTTTGTTTTATTAACTGTTTCAGCAAGTCAAATTTCCTGAGAGTTATAGTATAATAGTTCTTTAATGCATTTTAATAAATAAAACCTATAAAATAGAAATAAATGAAGTACATTTTATGATATTATAGACATAATATTTTATGAACTTTGCATTATAGCATATACTGTATCCAGGAATTTGGATTTTTAAATTGCACTTAATAGTTTTCTGAGCTAAAAACTGCAAATGAATTCAATTTCTAATATAATTTAATTACCCGTACGGAACACGAGTACAGAAAATCCACACGTTTTTAAAGTGGATTATCTATAATAGATACGTACGTGTTTTAGCGGGATATCATGTAAAGTCTATAACAAAAAGTCTGGTAATTCACGGGATGATCTTCGTAAAATTCATTAATAATCAATGTTTTTTCTTGTCATCTTAATTTTTAAACATTGAAAATAACCCATAGAAATTATATGAATTCCACTTTTAAATTACCCGAATTTTGTGGAAAATATAGAGTTATAGATATTTTAGAATCATATTATCCTTAACTGATATATCAACTTTAATTTTTGAAATAATGGAATTATCTAGTTTTTCAAGCAAATTATAGACTTATACAATTAATTCACAAAAAATAAATGAAAATTAAATTATAGTTTTCTCATATGAGTAAATCAAGAATTTACTTTCATTTCGAGCAAAAAAATGCAATTTTTTAAGAAGCACGCTTTTAAATGAGTATTTTTGAGTTCAGTACAAAATAAAAACAATATTTTGTAGCAAGAAAAAGAACAGTAAAAACTTTATTAAATTAAAGAATAGGGACCAATTAGAATTAAAATCTTAAGTAGGTTATGAAATACCTTGTGGTGATTGTGATAAATTTTACGTACACTGTTAAAAATGTTCGTAATTTTAATAACTTTTTAATATACATTGGTATATTAAAATTAATTACTGTAGTATATTAAATGAAATTACGATACTTGTATATTAATTGTCATGCAAATTTATAAGTTACGCACAACTAATATTAATCTATTACAATTAATATACACGTATATTAAAAACCGCAGTTGGCAATATGATTACGCAAGTTGCCAACATTGTTATTCGTGGTGAAAATGGCACATATGATGCCTCAGTTTTTAAACTTTCTCAGAAATTAGTCGAGTTTCGAAATATATGACCTATTATATTGTTATACTTATTTTTAACAAATATTTTATTTATTTTGATTATTAATTGTTGAAGCTTACCCGAACGAAAAAAACGTCCTCAAAAATTGATTAAATTTGATATGATAGAGTTTTCAATAAAATTGTTATTGAATTTAAATAAATTGTTTTTTGATACAAAAAGTGATCAACATTTGATGAGTATGGATATAATTTTGATTTGAATGTTTGATTAAGCATGTAATTTTTTATCAAAATTTTGTAGGAATTTATCGATCTAAAATTGATCAAAATTTGATCAAAATAAATCTCATTTTTATCAAAATTGAGGCTTGATTTCGATCAAAAATTGATACAAAATTGATCAACCATGCGTTGAGGTTATGCCAAGCTGTTGTCGTCTGTTATGCTAATATCTTTTCCATGTAAGTAATTAGCATAAAAAGACAAGTTAGATTACTGTCATAAATCACAAAACAAAAACTATATGAACATGATTGTCAATTGTATTTTACATTTCTCTCATTTTTTTGTATGGTTTTGTATGTGCCAATCCAATTTATCGTTCTAGGTTATTTACACATGCAAACTTGACTTTAGTTAAGAATACTATTTAGTTAAGAATACTATTTACTTGAGAATACTTTCAGTTTAAATCCCAGCAATTGGGTTTGTATTTGGGCATATTGGCAATTTAATACGCATGAATCACGTTTTTTAAATTTGGTGTATTTAATCCATTTCAACGTATTAAAATTACTCGAAAGAAATCTTTTTTATTTTGTGAAGCCGCGCCAATTTATTATTATCAAAAATTTATTATGAAAAATGTAAAAAAATATGTTTTCGCTAATTTTAATTTTTAATTATTTAACATATTTAAAATTTATCAACGTCCGTTCATTAATTGTCGTTCTCAAAGAAGTAAAAATTTCGAAGTGGAAACTCTAACCTATAAACATGTACGACATTATACATTTTCAATCCTTTATGACGTGTAAATAAATAGTGTATTTTATTTCTTTTAATTTGTATTGGCATTTTAATATTTATTTTCGTGAGGAATATTTTATAGGTTAGGGTTTCCACATCGAAATGTTTACTTCTTTGAGAACAACAATTAATGAACGGACGTTGATAAATTTTAAATATGTTAAATAATTAAAAATTAAAATTAGCGAAAACAAATTACAGATTCAACTATTATACTGGGATACTAATGTTATGAAATCAATGAACGTATCGTACGATTAATATACCAGTGTATGAAATGCTATTTCGCATGTTATTAAACTGAGAAAAGTATATTAATTGACATTAATATATGTATGTGAAACAAGCTTCATATACATGTATATTAAATGAGTGGGTGCTTTATAAGCAGTGTAGATCAGTCGCGGCAATATTCGAAAAAAAGATTATATCAGCATAAAGTGAACATTAGGAAACCACCTAGTCAACACACGGCTCTCAACAAACATAAAAATAGTTATTTGCATGAATTTCGTTATGAAAAAACAAAAATTCTTTGTAATGAGAAAAATTACAAGAAACGCATTACAAAAGAGATAACCAACATCGTCGAAAATAATAATTGTGTAAAAGAAAGAAATGACTTAAAGATGGTTTGAGTATATTTTATCATAACATTATCTAATTTTTAGTTATTTATAGAATTTATAATTTGAATTATTTACATTTTTTCCGATATATTTGTAAAATATAATTTATTGCAATAAAACCCAAAACCTTAGTTTACACTCAAATGCATTTACAGCAGCTGTCGTATGAGTTAAGTAGTATTGCAATATGAATTTTTGTTTAAAATGAACCTTGTAATTCATGTGCTGTAATTTTTAGAATAAAATGTAGTTACACGAGTTTTCTTTAAAGACTCAAAGAATAAAAATGACATGAAAACTAAGTAAAATGTACGTAAATCTTCTTAACAATTATTAACCCAGAAAAATGTCAAAACTTAATCCACGTGTTTTTTTTCATTTTACGATTATTAAAACTATAATTAAAAAATTATCTCATACATCCACAGACTTCTCTCTTTAAACTCCACCTGATATTACCAAAATTTCTTCCACGCAAATACGTATTTATAATGAATGATTTACTTTAAATCGACTTACGAAATGATTAAATGTTTGTAATGATTTTTATCATTATTAAAACTCTCATAAAAATTACATTGAGAGTAATTTTTTTTCTTGTGATAAAAATTGTTAATATTTTATTTCAAATATATTTTAATAATTTCACAGCTAATTTGTATTAATATTTAAAGTTCTATCTAAAATCCACCTGGATTCAATTTCACCATCAAATTTTACCCACTTCCATTAAATGAATTTTACGTCACGAATGTGTAATGTACATAACTGTAATGAACTACTGCACTTTGCTGGTTGAATTAATATTATTATCAACAATTATATGTTATGTAATTATCCATGGTCTCAAATGAACCGCCAGGTATAAGCAAAGTTCTTAAGAAACTATTTTAGTAATTAGCTCAGAAATTAATACAATTTAAATAGGACAGTCTTATTTCACGCTTTATTAGCAGAGGATTCAATTAAAATTAGAACCTAAATGAGGTAACAGAATTTTAAGATCAAAACTGCACTTAACTAACAATGAAATTCAACCAGGAAACATGGTCAATAGGAAGTAAAATGAGCGATTGTATAACCACAAGCAAATGGCACGGCTTATTAAATAATTATGCAAACTTAGAGGTAACCAGAATAATAGTGTAAATACTTCTGTCTCAAAACTGGACACAAATTAACCTATTCTCATTAATTTTACTTATTTTATAATTTAATGTAACGTTATTTATCATTTCTATAATCATTCATTAAAAATTTCATTAAAAGATAGCGACAAATTAAAAAAAATATAAAATCAAATGTTTGCACTTTATATAAACATATTTGGTATGTTTTAGGAAAATGTTATAAAGAGAATTTTTTAATTTAACATATTTCAATTTTCTGTTTTTTAATACATGTTTTAATAATCAATACAAATATTAAGTTAAATGTAGCGCTATTTCGTCAGTACAGTTTACTTCATCCTCGCAATTGTTTTATATCATTCATATGTGATAAACAATTGATTGTTACAAACAATTAACACAAATGAAGAATTTTTTTGAATTTCATACATTTTTGGAATTTTACTTTCTTAAAGAAGTCATTAAATCATGATTTTTCAAGTAGAAATGGGTTTCGACTTTACAGGTTTAATATAAATTTATTTTTATTTTTTTTTGTTTTTCGCAAAAATCTACTAAAAAGTAAACCCGATGAAATAGAAACTAATCTTAATTTAATTTAAAAATGTTGTTGTACTTTATACATTTTACTGTTACATTTATAAGCTTATATCTATAAAATATTATTGTATACTAAGCTTTTCTTACTTAAAAGTGCATTTTTTTATTAAGAAATACATTACAATTTATTTTAATAAAGATTTACAATTTTATAATTCAATTACTTCGGAATTAACGATTGCAGTGATGCAATAACTTTTTCCAAAGCTCGTCAAATGAATAATCTACTTACCTTTCAACTAGATAAAAGAAACAAGATAAATGAAAAAATATCAGCTTTCACTTGTCCTCACATTTTACAAGTTACTGTGTAAAGCGAAGATGAAAATTCATGTTATTACGTTAATACTGCTACACGTTTTATGACTCAGGTATACGTAAATAAAGTTTGTTGTTCAATATACAATCCGATGAAAGCTTTAGTTGACATACAAATTTTCTACTTCAACAGAGACGTAAGTACCCTTCTCGATGTTTATTTGGTTTTTTTGAAACAGACTATCAAATTCGCAAATAAATGAGTTTATGTAAAAACTATAGTTTCTACACATTTGGTTGCCATTTCTGTATTCCAAGACATTTTTATTTTGAATTTTGAGTGAATACTCTTGATCCACAAACAAAATCCATTACAAAAAGACAAATCAAAAGTAGATTTGAATGCACATAATAGCTTTTAAAGTGTGTATTGTAAAACGTTTTCGATTTCATATGTGGATTTGAAATTTTGATCATTGGGACAACAAATTTTTAAATTGCAATTAGATGTTACTCACTACGTCTTTATTTGCTTTCGAAGTCTCGTCAATAGCCCGATAGCCCTCTGACCACGAGTGGGGAATCTATTTGAGGATGATGTATCGTGCCACGCGACATCGCTTAAAAGAAAATCAGTTTGAGAGGTCTATCGTTGCAAAAGCAAAGTATTGTGCGCAATTATTCATTTTAAAATTTATTTTTTTTTTCATTCACTAACACCTAAAAAGGAGTACAATTTTTTGTTCACGATATTATCTTTCACTCTACGAACGAACGAACGTCTGACCAGAATTTGCTCGGCTTTTTGTCAACGAGCTTTGTTTTCATCTCTGAGGTCGATAAAACAAATATTTACAGAGAAAAATGCCAGCAGATGATCCGCAAAATGACCCTATCGTGTCTGTGGAATTTGAAGTATACGGAAAAGTTCAGGGTGAGTTTGAAAATTATTATTCTGCTCACAAGTTTAGAGGTCAAATTTTGGGAATTTGATGTCTTGATTTTTAATTTAACGAAAAGATAAAGTACAATTCAAATTATTAAGGACTACTGGTTGGTGGTATTTTAGGCTGCTATTTCCCAAAGTACGTCAGGGATATTTGTAGACAGTTGGGGCTTGGTGGTTGGGTGAAGAATACACCTAAGGGAACGATACTAGGATTAATGCAAGGACCTGAATCTCTTGTTGAACAAATGTAAGTGCTCCAGTAATTGAATTTTGCGAGAAAACTACAAACATAATTATTAAATTGTAACTATAAGTGTTACTTTTAATTTAATTGAGAAAAAATATCGAGCACATTTTGTTAAATTACTTGTCAAAATATGAACCAAATAATTTACTTTCTTTTATTGTTGATTAAACAAATTATTAATATCACTAAAGAACGCAACTTTCTTCAAAATAAAACTGTAATTTTTAAACATTTAAAGTATATTAAAATAAAATAATTCGCATTATTTTAAAATTCTATTAAACGGGAAAGACTTCTAGAAAACAATTTCTTTGCTTTCTCAACTTTTGAATGAACTGTGAGCATTACATGAAACTAAATTATGTACGTATACAGATACCATAAATGTTAATTTAAAAGTTTTATTTATTTTTTGAAATCTTGATAGCTTTCAAAACTTGTTTGAACGAAAACTTTAAAACCTAAAAATTACTTTAATATCTTTCACAGTTCACTAGTAATAATTCTTTAAACTATAGTTCACAATATAAATAATAAAATTGAGTTTCATCTGAGTTAAAATATTTTAAATATAATAAATTAAATTTAAAATAATAATAAAAATATTTCTTTTATATCGTTACTTGTTTTAATTAACAAAAATAACTAATACACATGATTTTAAGGATATTATTTCTTTTAAAATATTGGCGTTATGTGATTTTATTATATGTATAAAATAATATCAATCTTACTGAGAATAATAATTATTATGATTAAATCAAGATTAAAGTAATTCATCATCTTTAACATTTTCTTTTTCGTATCTTCAAACGTATAGAAGATCAATTGGCCATTTTCTGCTTAAAATCTAACAGTAAAGTTCAAGTTTATAATTTAGTAATAGCTCGCAACAAAGAAATCTCAATGACAATCTGCTAATCAAATCAGCGCTTGTTATTTCGAGCAAGAGACCTACTAATCCATTTAATGCATTGCGTACAGCCGAACGACGATCTTGAAGATATTCAATTTGATTGATACAAATTGAAAATAATGTCCTCAACATATTTTAGCTCTTTAAGTGTAAGAGTCAAAGACCTCATTGCAAATTCTAAACTACTCTTGATAATTTGTAATAACTTTATCATATGTAATCCATTCAAAAAAGACTGTTCTGTTAAGTGTTCTTTTAATCTTATTTACAAATCAAAACTCCGTATAATTTTTTTTCTTGTTGATTCAACAAAGAGTTCAAAACAATTAACTGGAACTTACCATAGTCTAAAGGGTGTTTGATGTGAACCAGTTTTTTAAATAAATTTAACATTTCTGGAACTTCATTACATGTAGTAATTTTGGTAGTTTAATAGCTTGAACATAAATGTACCTTTGATGTTTTTGTAAACAAAAGACTAAAAGTCTTCTTGAAACTGTTAACAAGATGAAAGAAATTCCTGAAGGAATTCAAGCAGATTGAAATACTTTATAATATACTTTGTCATAATAAAGGACAAATTTATTTTCCTGTTTATGCTCTATTTAATGTAATAAACATCAACAAATAATTAAAATATGACCATCTAGAAAACTGTTTTTTTTTTTAAATTATGAAATAGAAAAATAATATACTCAATATAAAAGTAAATGCACGTGTAAAAACTTGACTTTTTTAAATAATGTTTCCGTTATTTTACTTATAGTTTTCTTAGAAAAATTTGTCTTTATTTACTTGCACCTTATCGACGTCATAATTCGAGGTCAGAAACAATACTTTTGGCTATATTCCAGCGAAGAAAAGAAATCTCAAATTAAATGCTCTTGGATTATTTTGAAATCTTTATTCCTAAATAAGAAATAAGTTGAAGCTTGCAAATTAATAATTTCTTAGCAACTGAGATTAACTGTTTAAAAGAAATTGGAATTTTAATAAAGAAAAATAATTAAGGTAAATTGAATACGCAATTAGAATTAGGTTGGCAATTTCGCCTATTTATAAGTATAATTAGTGTCTAAATAAGAAGTAATTTTAGACAAAGAAGACGTGCGAGAATAAACAAAATTTTCTCTTTAGATATCAAAGTTATAACTCTTGAAAATTGCACAATTTCACGTGGACGAACGGCAATAAAAATTAGACATAATAGAAGCTAGAAATCGGTTTATTGTCTGACACTTCACCTTTTTCAGTTTCTTCTCAAGCCAAAATTGCAATTTATGAGACAAGCGACTGAACACTAAGTGTTTATTTGTTAGAGTGATTAAATACTTAATGTTGTGATCAGTTGCTAATTATAATAATGTGGCATGCAAAGTTAAATAACATTTTAATGCTACAACCTTTGTGAAATTATTTCTCATACAATATCAGAAAACTCAACACACGTGTTAAAAAACCATTATAAAAAATATTGAATTATTATTTATAAATATTTATTTAGATATTTCTTAAAAAAATATTGAATATGAAAAAATTGTATTAATATAAAAGCATGTGATAATAAAAATACTATTATATGAAATAACTATTGTATAAATTTAGGAACATTTTAGCTTCAAGGTCAATCGTGTATTTATTATAACAGGGGGAAAAATGAAATAATATTTTGACCTAGAAAAAGGTGTTTCGTTAAAAATAAACTAATGATTTGATATAAAATAAATAGTTAAAGCACACAATCATTTTTTTTAAATTACCTTTGTTTTAGGTCACAATGGTTAACCACAGTGGGAAGTCCAGGAAGCGAAATACATCACTGCGAGTTCACGAATCGAGAATATATAACGAGGATGTACTATACAGGATTTAACATGCGTTTTTAAAAAAAAGTGAAATAAAAACTAACGCAGTGAAAACAATAATGTACCTAATTAATATATAGTAACAGTCAACAACGTTGAAGAAACTTTATAATCACGTAAATTCTTCGTAAAATGGCTTTGTATAGAGTATCACAATAAAAGTTTTTATATCTTTTTTTTATTGATGTAATAACATTAAATAACAAAAATTAATTCATCGTTGTTGAAATAAATATAATTAGAATAAATGCACTGAGAGAAATAACGCTTTTGGCTGGCTCGGCAAGCAGTTTCTGTCGTCTTGAGAATGTAGTAGTCTGAAAATTGCCAAATTAGTAGTTTTGAGTCGGCAGATTTGGCCGACTGAAATAAAGAAAATGTTTTTTCATTTTCTAAAAGCAATTGTAGCCGTTTAATCAGATATAAATTTATTTAAAAATACATAGATTCAAGTTAAATTGAAACTATTTCCGAAGTGAAAGCTTATTTATAACTTGTTTTCAAATTGCAATATTATTTTGAAGAAAATCTTTTTTAAACATGTTACAAAAATTAAGTATGAACATTTTTACGTGAACATAAAATTAATTAATTTTTGTTTTGCTAAGATGCTCGAATAAACAAATGTTGCTCGTCAATTGTTTTTGAAACAGTAGATTTTGAGTAGGCTAAATCTACTGACTCAGTCAACTAAATTGGTAAACTCTTGAGTAAGTCAATTCAGTTAACTCCAGGACTACTGAAAACTCATACTATTTCTCTTAGTGTGGCATCAGAAAAAAGTTCAGGATACATATAACAAAAATAATAACAAAAAGATATTATACCGTGAATAAATTTATAAAAAATATATTTGATATATTGAAAAATAAATAAATCCGTGGAAAATTTAAAATCTATATTGGTTCAATGTTTAAGATGAACTGAACCGATGAAAAGAAAAATATTGATAGTCAGCTTCAGTGAAGTTTGCAGAGATGAAGAAACGAGGAAAGAATTGTATGTACAGTTTATTACCTTTTGTTCGAGTGTGAAATATGCGTGACTGTTCAGAATTGCATGTATGTATTGCGAACGAAAATATGTACAGTAAGGCTAAGAATTTTCATAGACAAAAAATTTTTTCTTAATATGAGAAAACTGTCGTTAACTCTGCTAAAAATTCTGTAAACAAATCTCCGCTATTAAATGATAATCACTTTCTACTGGAAATTGGAAGAGTTAACAACAGTCAAAACTAATGAATGAAACATATTTCGAAATATAAAGCAAATTATTTCGTTAGTTAATGTCATCATTTTTACAAAATAAATGTTAAAACAAAATTAACGTACAAATTATTTATTGTTGATGATTACATTCCCATGTTTTAGTGAAAATATTTGGAGAAGTGAACAGAACATTTGTTGATATTCAAATTAATTCTAAAATATCATAACTGAATTACACGAATTTATCAGATTAAATTTAATTTATCTGCATCTGTGTTATGTACAATTTTGAAAAGCACGCTTCACTTTAATTTAAGCTTAACGAAGCAACTTCTATTAACACATAGTTTGTTTAAACGATGTATTTTCATACAAAATTACAAAACATTATGCAATCCAATTAATATTCAACGAAATTCGATACACTTAACTACTTTTACTGTTCTAATTAATTAATCATTATAACAATTAGTTTTCGTTACAGGAAAAAGCAGTTTCCATGTTTACTACTTAAAATCTTACAGATAATCAATAATTTTTTTTGCATATATAGATAAATTTTTAACAATTGTCAGTAAATTTTTTTTTAAACAGAAAAATATAACAATGATTTTAATTTATCAGTGCCTAGCAATAAATTATATATTAGAATATACTTTTCTAAATACTAAGTTTAAAAAAAAAACTTAATTTTTATTATCAACATTATAAGTATTTAATAAAAATAAAACGAACAATATAATATTCAAAAATAAGCAAAATTGTATATTATGTATAACATTGAAATTTAAATGTTGTTTCATTGATCTTAATACTTTTTATGCAACATTAATTATTGATAATCAACATTTCAATATATGTAGCTAAAAATGTTAATTCGAATAATGCATTAATGGCTATTAAAAGTTAAATTTAATTATCACATGTATTTAAATTTAACACTTTCAAATATATTTTTATAATAACTATTTCAATAAGATTATTAATAAATTTTAATGTATACTAATAAAAAAAGGCAAATTTTATTAGTATTTATGTAATTTTGTTGATTATTATACAATTCGGAGTTTTAATTATTTATTTAAATTTTTCAATTATTACTAATAATTTTATCTTAACTTGTTTCATAAATATTATGCTTATTTACAAGAACAAGGAAAGTAAAAAATTATTAGTTTAAATCATAAAAACCTGTTTAAAAATATTTTTTGTTTCTTGTCACGACTTATCTGATAGTATCAGCGTAGCATCTAATATTAATTGCGCCAGATGATAATTGCAACTGGATTCTGGTATGTTTGTCGCTACTTTTAGCACTAATTCTATTGTATCTTCATTTGTGCAATTTGTAAATACTTTCTTCGATTCAACCTGTGAACATAAATTATTCTTATTTCAATATAAATATATATTTGAAATTAAATTTATAATTAATTTACAATAAATATTTTTTTCATTCAATTTTTATGCACTGTAACAGAGTGCTCAGTTAAAGTAGAAAAAAATCAATGAAAAAAAAACACGAAATCGTTTTAACAAAAAATCAATAATTTTATTTCGTGAACGTACATAATCAAGTCCTAACAAATAAGTTCGCAATGTTGGACTTATTCTAGAGACGTCATTTAAAAAAGTTTGACCATAAACTTTTGAAAGATGAGTTCTAAGTCTACCTCCAGCTATAGGTAATAAATTTTCAGCCAATTTTGCTGTATCATTTACTGCTATGATGACCTAAAATAAAAAATGTATATTATTATTTGTAAAAGTTATGCTATAAAATATCAAAAATTCTCTTAAAATGAAATCAATTCAATCATCATTCTGATTGAACATGTGTAATAAAAAATATTGGGCTAGCGAGTAACTTATATTGCATCATGCAATTTTTCATGAAAAAGATCGTTTTATATATCACTCACATATATAACGCGTTTGAATATACTCGACATACATATATAGTTGTGCCCTCACCTCGTCAGCCAATCGATCAAAGCCATCCTGATACAGCTGGCAAACTTGATGAATTCTCAACTCGTCGTTATTAATCTTCCAAATAGATGCCATTGTTTGGCATTTGCTCATCCACATAAAGGCCTGCTGAAAATTGAAATTGTTTGTTTCCGTAGTGTTTTGTTGAATGGATTCCATTGATGACGTAATTACTCGCCGTAAGAATTCCATGCGACACTTTTCGAGGTCAGGATCTTGTTGAGATACAAACATTGGCTTATCTGAAATCTCTTGAAATAAACACCGTTGCTCCTGAAAAGATAACAAATTTTTTTATACATTATATTTCTCTATTTGTATTAGTTTTAATATACAATTAATCTTAAAAACTGTATTTAGTCTTATATTTTAAATATGACAATTATTAAAGTAACAATAGCACACTTTAAGAAGATTAAGATTAAGATTGAAATGTTGCAATGTCGTCAAATTTTGGAAATGCATACTTTTATGAAAAAGTATATACTACAATACAAAATTTATCAATCTCCTAAATTAATAATAATGAATTTGTATAAAGAAAAGTTATAAAGTTATAAATAAGTAGCAAATTTTGTATTAAAAAAATCAACCTTAAGATCCAAGTATTATCTGAGCTCTTAATTTTGTGATTTCAAGATATTATTTTCTTGGATGTAAGTAAATTATGTTTTACAATTTATAGATACACGTACCATTGAATCAAACAAATTATTTAAGGGTTTAAAAACTGTCAAGCCAAAATGAGCCATCATGTACAGTACATTAGCAAGCATCAAATGTAACATCACGGAATCGTACCAAGCTGGTGTCTGCGAGACAGCTAAAGTGGCTAATGGTTCAGGACCATTTATTTGAGTCTCCCATAATTCTTCGAAACGTATTTCGATACATCTATCAGATTCTAAAATCTCAGCCTGAAAAGCAATTTAACAATATCGTTAAATCGTTATACATTGCGTTCTTATTTCAGAATAGTAAAATCACTGAATTTGTAAATTAATTAACGATTTCCCGCTAAGGTTTAACTCTAATATAAAAATATGTGGACCATTCTTCATGAGATTTTTATTTGAAATAATTTTTTTCGGATTCTTGAAAATAAAGAGACACTTTTTTATTGTTTTTTTTTTCAAGTAAACTCCGAGTTATGATTTTTGAAATTACGCACTAGAGCGCGATTTAACGCCAACAGCAACTTTTAGATGCAATTTATTTAATAACTATTACAAAAAATATTCGGGTATAGTTTTGACAGATTTTTTCTTAAACTTTCAAAATATGAAATTTAAAAATTGTTTAATCGATTAGAAGTCACTTGAAAATCGAAATAAAAAATAAAAAGCTAATTTTCCTAAAGATTGGTATATTTTATTTTCAATTTGTTTTACGTAAATATTTGATGTTCATATGTGAATGTGATTGAATTTTGAGAGTTTAAGAAAAAATCTGTTAAAACTATACCCGTAATTCTTTATGTACGACTAACAGTTATTAAATAAATTACATCTAAAAGTTACGTAATTTCAAAAGTCATAACTCTGTATTTTACATGAAATATCAAAATAAAAAAAGTATTTCTTTATTTTCAATACAAAATCCGAAAAAAATTATTTCAAACAAAAATCTCACGAAAAATGCCCCATAAATTATTGAATTCAAAACTCTTTTTAAAACTTACGTCTAAAAACACATCTAAAAATACAACACATGTTTGTAAGAACAGCACAATTTGCTCGGCTGTTAAGCCTACAGCACTTATATTCCCAAAATAGCCTTTTTTCGGTAATTGACCATGTTCGTTCATTATTTCGGCAATGGTTTCTATTCTTTGTTTTACATGTAATGTCCACAAGAGACTACAAACACCTGTTAAATACACATAAATAAAAGTAAAACATTCTAAGTTTAATAGTAAACAACTCCAAGTTTAATACTTACCATGCCTCATGTGTTTCATGGGAATATGACGTAACACATTAACAGCAGCCTCAAAAGCATCTAAACGAGTTTTATCTTCATTCCACAACATGACATATTCCCAGGAAAGATTCGCCAGTAATATACTACTGGTCAAACTATAAGGAAAATGTAGTTTCAACAAGGCAATTTTTTCTGAAAACAAATAAATAATGAGATAAAAGATAAAAGAAATAAAATAGAAAATTGAAAACGAGCAGTTTTATTGTTTTATGAATAATAAAAAAATGTCTATTTAAATGACCTAATGTAAACGAGAGACATGTTTCTTCCTCGTCTTTTGCTTCCGTGCCAATTTCCAGATTTGTAGGAGCCGAAACATTTTGTTCTTGTTCGGACATTTCAGGAACGTCTGAGGATTCCAAATGAGCTTCATTTTTCAACGACTCTTGTATCAGTTGCATCCGATCGAATTCGATGTCTGTTGTATCTATTAACTTTATTGGATCGACACCAGATGAGCTAAGCCACTTGGCAACGATTTCCGATATAGAACCTATAAGTTTCAACAATATTAAAATGTTTTTTTATTCGTAACTTGAAATACGCAAATAAAAATAAAAAATAAAAATATTTCGTAAGTAAAATGTGAAATGCCAACAATCTTTATGTAATATGTATTCAATTCTTTTATACTGGAAATCTTTAATTAAACAATACAATTTATAAATGATGAAAAAAAACAATGGCTTCGTGAAACAAATGTTTCCAATTATTCTCAATTACCTTTTCCTCGGCTAATAATTGTTTCAAGAGAAACATTGATTTTTGCATACTCTAAAGCAAGAAACGTAGTCGTTGAGTCTAAACGTGGTTTATTACTGAAAATAAAATATAAATACATATTTTTATTGGGATGTATTGTGTGTATTTCAATACTTGAATGTTTAAAAAAAATTTACCTGACTATAGCGCTTAACGTAGTAATATCTTCTAAGTTTCCAATTAACAATGAAAATTGACATGTCTCTGTGCTAACATTTTCCCATTCGCTTATGGAACTTTGAGTAGTAATGGAAGACCCAATTGCGCTTTTAATATCCGAATTTGGCGCTTCTTCTGTCGATGGAGTGTCGGCTTTTGTAAAGTCGTTACAATGTTTATTATCATCGCCGACATTTCCACTATTGTCTTCAGTTATGTTTCCGCACAATTCTTTGTTCTTTTCTAACGTTGAAGCAACAACTCGACAAGCCATTGCGATGATCAAAGCATGAAATGGATTTGTAGAGTTTGATAATACATCGCGAACGTTGGTCCACCATTGCGATGTTTCATTGTACTCTGCAGCACACACTTCTTCAATTGCTTAAATAAAAAAAAAGTTAATTATAGTTTACTTGAATATAAATTTAAAATAAAACTACTTTTTGAGGTAGAACATCCGTGAACAAGGACAGAAAATCCTAGCTGAAACAAATCTTATTTTTGTCATAGAAATTTATGTTTTAAGTTAATGTTTATTATATACTTGATTGACTTAACTCTCATACTTCATGTTAATGCAAAAAAAGTTCAATAAGTATTTCAATTTGTTAACTTATGGCTTAATGAAAACTTGGCTATTTTTATTTGTCATTTTTAACCCAACGTTTTTCTAGTTTGCAATAAAATTAAGTTTTAAATACATACAAATGTTCTTAGTGAAAAATGAATTGGGATGTCCATTAGAAAATTTAAAAAATACTGCTATTTATGTCAATAAATCAAATTATTAAAGAAAATTTGATTTGAGAAAAATTTCGTTCAATTCAATTTATCTCTAAAACTATTAATCATTTTTAAAAATTGTCTAATGGACATCCCAATTCATTTTTCACTAAGAACATTTGTATGTATTTAAAACTTAATTTTATTGCAAACTAGAAAAACGTTGGGTTAAAAATGACGAATAAAAATAGCCAATTTTTCATTAAGCCATAAGTTAACAAATTGAAATACTTATTGAACTTTTTTTGCATTAACATGAAGTATGAGAGTTAAGTCAGTCAAGTATATAATAAACATTAACTTAAAACATAAATTTCTATGACAAAAATAAGATTTGTTTCAGCTAGGATTTTCTGTCCTTGTTCACGG
>JABFPM010002379.1:0-16878 GCA_022817325.1 Idris sp. 1 HC-2018 | reverse complement strand
CCAGCCACACTCTGCTCTCCTCTTCTCTCGTCTTCTTTATTTCTGCTTTCCTTTATCCTCTCGCGTTTCTTCGTTTTCTCCCTGTTCTCCAATAATCTCTTCCTGCATCATCCCCAAATTCTTGCACCACCTCTTGCTCTCAAACTTGCCCCGCATTGGCAACACTTTGCTTGCTTTCGTAACGCGATCGAGTCCCTTGCTCCGCCCTTAATGGCTTCTCTCGTATCCTCTAACACGGCGCATAATAAACTTCTTCTTAGGCATCCACTTGAGGAAAAAAACCACACACTTCTGTATTTGACCATTAAGAAGCTCTTTCAAATTGTTATTTGTGTCTTTTTTCTTTTCGAATACAGTATTTGCTCCTTTAGTTGGTTTCAGTCCCAAACGTCAGCTTTTAGTTCATTTGGGAAATTAACAATCCAGAACATATATCACTTATTGTTGCTGTAGAGATTCATGCAAATGTGGCAGTCGTGTGGGAATTCGATGAAGAGATTGATTGAGCTGCTTCGGTTTGATGTTTATTACTCGGATAAATGTTTTGTAATAAATCAGAAAATAGACAAAATTGAATCTAATGGTGTACACAAATTTTGGATTCATTGTAATTAACTTTTTAATTATTAGACAATATAAAAAAAAAATATTTTTAGAGTTTATTTTTGAGTGGATTTTGAATAATTTAACTCTACTTTTATTATAGTTTGAAGACCACGTCAACTGAAGTAAATCTAATGAACGGGTATATGAATAATCTGAAAACTGATAAGATTTTTTGTATGCACAAACTTTTATTAACATAATGATAGTTTGAAAAAAGGAAATGTTTTATTTTTAATATTGTACAAAATAAATCAATTTTTCAAAGTAAATGTTAAACCTTTCCCATTCAATTTAATGTATACTGTAAAATTCGAAATACTTCCATATTATATACAACTGACAAGTTAAACAAATTCAACATAAACTTAAGGATTTATCTGAAAGTAATTCTACAAAGTAAACTGACTATGCACGTAGTATAAAATTATGAGATGAAAATTGACCTTTGCATTGCATATGCAATTCCAGCTAAAAAACTCCAAAATAAATACATAGTTAATCTATGTTCTTGGAATTTATTAACTATAAAACTCTATGATTATTTAACACTCCTTCCAAATTATTCAAAGATAATAATAATTAAAATTATAAATTTTAAGTAAAAAAAGTGTAAACTGCTTTTGGAACTCATCGATCAAAAATTCGACGAATTCTACTATATGTATAGATAGAATGCTCCGACGTTGCCTGAAATTATCGCATTGCCATCGACGATGGATAAGTCGTGCAAAGGCAACGTAGATAATAATAATTCGTTGGTGGCAAGTAGTTATACACACGCGTGTATTAAGTAACGATGAAGACGAGAAAGAAGATGATGAGTAAAATGAAAAGACAGAAGTCAGAGGTCTGCAAAAAAAAGAAGTATCACGAAGAAAGAGAAACGACACGAGACACACGCGTTGCACAGGCCACTTGGAGAGAGCTATTTGTCAGATGACAAACGAGCGTCGCGCGTCGTGGGTGGCTTCGGCTGCCGCGGGAAATGGTGAGCAGCACTCCGTGTCGCCGCACGCGTTACATATCGCTTCGTTTCGCATTCGAGCGCGAATTCCGTCGAATCGCTGAAGGTGTGCGCACCAACCGCGTAAATGCCAACACAGTGTTACATTTTTGCTACAATTCTGCACTCATGTCTGTTTCTCTTGCAGTACACATGTCACTTTATTTGCAATTTCGATAATTATTTTCTTCATTTTTTTAGTTACACAAACTGTCTGACAAATTTCATGCAAATATTTATAGAAATTAAAATTATGGAAAAATTCTAAACCTTTTGACCAACTTGTATGCAAAATTTATTCAAATAAACTTTATATATAATTTAAATAATTTATAATTGCATAAGCTTTTCTCAAACTTTATCTACTAAATTGAGTAAATGAGTATAACTTAAAGTTGATGATAACAATTAAGACATTTTGTTGTTCGTTGTAATTAAAGCAATATTGTGTCAAATCATATATTAAGATTTGTTTCCTACAGATTCATTAAGAGCGTAACATGGATTACAAATTCAAACTTATTGTTGCGTGATGTAGGCAGTACGGTAGATCAGAGCAAGTATCATAGCTCAGGTCTCGGTAACAACGAGTGGATGCATTTGGGTGTTATACACGGTGCTACCTGGCTGGATGTGAATTGGTACGTGTGCGTGGCTGGGAGGCACATAATGTCTAATGGGGGTGATTGTGCTCGTACTCCGTGACGGATCAATCTGCCACCCCTTCAGGCCGCGCGCCACTTTGTGTCCCCTGCTTGGCCTCGACAAACCAAAATCCAAACGCAAAGCCGCGCGGATAATGCACTCTATTCGTCATACTCTCAAGGTTTCATTCCAATTAAATGTCACAAGCAGAAGAAAGTCATTTCTGTTTGACACTGAAAAAGAGTTTTCTACTTAAAAAATCATGTTATTATTGTTATTTCCATTAATTCATTAGAACCCAAGTCTAATTCTGAATTTAAAGTTTTGATGTTTTAGTTAAACATTTTCTGGCAAACTATAACTAAGGAAAATTAGTGTCTTCTGATACACATCTTTCAATGTAAGTGCATTTTTTTGTAATTGCATTTTTGAAATAGCATTCTTATTGCAAATAACATTTTTTCTGATATATTTATCAATAAAAACATTGACAATATTCGTTAAGTTTTAATTTAATTGCAACTTCATTATTTACAGATTGAAATATTGTTAATAAAATATTTAACTAATAAAATTGGATTATTTTAATCATTATTTCACATAAAAGGAATATTTCTAAACTTTTCTTGGAATATTATGTTCTTATAGTGAAATTTATTTGTAAAGTTTGCAAAATTATTAAACTCTTGCAGATTATAAAAAAATACTTAATTATTTGCTTTTACGCATTAACATTTTAACACGATAAAAAAATTTAAATTTTAATTACATTAACATAATTTTTTTAAAAAGACAAATGACTGTATAACACAAATTAGCTTGCACATTACAATAGAAGACAGGCTCTAATTCTATGTGATTTCTCGGCACCTTAACGGGATCAGCGATTTGTTAGCGTATCGCTGAAACTACTCGATTTCAAAGTCATGCTGGCTGCACGCCGCGGTCACAGAGAATATTCAAGGGTGGGACGTGGCAATTAACCTTGTCACGGCGCGTTTAGTCTTAAAATGCCGACAGCAGTCTTCGTAAGAATCCCAATTTACAGCGGCTTCGACGCGATTCTCACTTTCAACTTGTTCCTTCCGAAAGAGCATCGTCCTGTTCACGCATGTCGAAATTAAACAAAGTACCTCGATCAAAGCGTAAATATTAACACTCGCTTTAAGTTGGATTCATCACTTCATTAACTATTTCAAATTTAATTTGTTCCCTTAAAAAATCATTGTTTAATAATGAACTATTTACCATTAACAATTCTTAGTAAAAATCAAAAACTATTTAAAACTTCACATTTAATTTTCATAATTCATATTAACTATAACTAAGAAAATAATTATTTAGCTCAAAAGAATTTATTATTATTTAATATTATGCAAAAATTATTTAACTTTATTTAATTATTATTATAATTAATTTTGTTTAGTTTATTTTTAATATGTTTTGATTAATTAAAAAGTGAAATTTGCAAAATTAAACAAAAAATTAATAATAAATATAATGTTTGTAGAACAGCATTATCTGCTGGGCTGAGAAATGGACAGGACATATTGCGATGGCCGTACTCCGGCCACAGATGGCAGCAGAAGGTAGCTCCGCAAAACTCGCAGGAAATGCAGATTATCGATAACAGAAACACAGCGTTATCTTTTGCCGAGCTCTTATCGCTACTGAATAATTGCACCTTGGTATGCTTTTGCCATTTCGCCGAGCAACCCTTTATTCTGCAACCTGCATTAGATTCTTATCTATTATCCTACCTATAAATACTAATAATGCAGAAAATACATATTTATAATCTGCAATTTTTTGAACTAATTATTTATTAGTTTGATATCGGATGTCAACATCGTTTCATTAGTTATCAAATGATACTTTTTTCTCAACTCTAAAAACATTTATCTAAAAAAGAATTATTAATGTTTATAATTTTCCATTTTTTGCATGATACAAATTTGTATTTAGTGAAAAAAAAATTAATTTCTTATAATGCTGTAGACCATAATTATATCATTATGATAAATAATGTTAATTAATTATATGAAATTATATTTTTATAATTATAATTTTTACAGACAAGAATATATCTATTACCTAGCCACAATAAATTAACGTTTAAGAAATAATTATGTTTCTAGAAAATAAAAAGTTTAACAGTTCAAAGTAATCGGAATGAAGATATCAAAAAAAAAATGATTAAAAAGTATCGCGGAGAGATGATAAACGTGCGATTTGCGTATGACATTTGAAAATTTGTTAATAATTCATTCTATGTGGCGCATAGTGAGTCTAATTGTAAAATTACATCAATTTTAGTCGCAATGATATATTTTACACGTGCGGGTTCCCCGCAGTTTGCAATAGAGAGAGATACTGATTTATAGGTTTAAGAAACGTTGCAACTTCACGATATCAGATCTACCGAGTGCCAGTTTCACTACACGAAGATTAATGATTTGAGACAAGGAAATTGTCTGTGTACATTAGAGTTCGATAAATAATATAAGAAATGGTATGGCAATGTTCACAAAAATATCCTTTCAATCAATGCTGCAAAATTAAGACCGAACACTTCAATGACATGACTTATCAATTGATTGTCTAGTTCTTCTTTAGAACACTTTACTCGCACATTCTACTAAATAATTCGAAATTTCATATCTTGTGAAATCATTTATAATTTATTATAGCACATTTGTAAAATAAACAGGATACTTTCTTTTCACCTCAATAACTTTATAAAATGAAATGATGTGCTGTACAAACTAAAAGAAAAAAAAACCTCCTTGAATGTTAAATTATTTTGAACAACTAATTAAATTACCACAGGTGAAATGAAACATGTATGTTACATATGGTATTGGATCACATATTTGGGTGCACATATGTGATATATGTGTAATTCCTTGTTCATTTTTCTACATATATATGTTGCCATATCTATCTATATATGACAAATATATGTATCATGAATATGACATAAATACCGTGGGTCACATATGTCACATAAATGGTAGCATATATAATACCAATAAGGTTCACATATGATAGCATTATATCCTATACATGGATTTTCGGAAACAATCTTTATAGCTCAAATGGAAATAATGAGAAAATTAATGATGACATAATTATGTTAACAATTGTAATTTTTTTTTAAATTTCAGGAGAAAACAAAATTCGTTTGTCTTCCGCGAAAGGTATTGAGAGGATATCGCCGCGAATCGTTGTAGTGATCTGCGGTTGTGCGAGGTAATAATTGACCAGTCAGTTTTCGTAGCGGGTATGTTATAAATATAAATGCGTGCGCGGCTACTATCGGGTAGTCGGCAAACGTATTCGCCGAACGAGCGGTTAAGAAGAGGTTACAGCGTTCGACGTGACGCGTTACGGGTTTTAACCGCAACAACGCGCTTCTAACCGCAAGATCCCTTTACTTTGCTCTTTGGCTTCAACAGCTTCCGTCTCGTTCTTCGTTTTTCCGTTATACTTTGGCCGTCATTACTTCGCCATATAGATAGGCCTGATGGAAAGAAAAGTAATCTAATTTCCACGCGATTATTTTTTAACGCCAGTGTTGACAGTAATCTCATTTATCACTAACACTTTCGAAATATTGATTCAAGTATTTATTTTGGTTTTATCTTGTCAGTTATGAGAAAATCGTGCACGAAACCCCGCTGATGCACTGTATTATATATCGACAATAAAGTGCTACGCTTAAAATCTATTTTACACTTCGTAACAGTGTAAGCTTTTTTTTTCGAACAAACAATAAATTCTTTGAACAGAAAAATTATCGGTAAAATCAATAGTATATTTTTAGAAAAAGCTTTTTTTCATAGTGAATGTGAACGAAATTAATTAATAAGTTTATAAATGAATACATTAAAACTAATTTTATATGGTATTAAAATGTTACAAATAATTTCATAACGAAAATTTAAAACTACGAGAATAAATGTGTAATTTTTTCGAGCTTTTTTAGTAGTAAAGAAATAAATTTTGTATTGTAAAATAAACAGACTTTGAACCAAAATAGTTATTTTTTGTTTTTTCAACTTTATAGATAACGATTTAAAATTGCAATAATATAATTTTAATTTAATTACAATTTTTAGCAAACAAATCAGTAAAAATGTACAACTTAGTATTAAGACCAGTTTTATTTGAATAAAGAGGCGAAAAACCTCAAGAGATATTAAATCACGCATGTATACTGAATGAACAATAATAGAGTGTATCTATTACAAATGTGTATGCTCCTTTTCGGGCTCCAGTGACACGGTATCGTATCACATTGTGTCCTCATTGCCATGATCTTGTTTCATTCATATATTTCACCATGATATTACGAATGACAAGAGGTGTAAACACTGTATTTGATATTTATAAGAACATTAAGTTTTAGTGAATAAAATTTGCTACCTCAACTACTTATGCTACTGAAAATGTAAAACACCATAATTACCTATAATATCACCCAAAATTTTCTGTAAATCACACCTTAAAATAAAATATTTTATTTTAAAAAAAAGTTTGTTTCATTAATTTTTCTGTAGTACACAAATGTACAAGAACGCACCATTTAACTTATTGAATGAACACAAAGTTTAAAAATGAAATGAAACAATACACTGCAGAACAAAAAATAAATAATAAAATTGTTTAATTGTTAAATTACTCAGCAAACAAAAATAAAGGACTGCCTTAAATTGGATCAAATTATTTCGTTTGAAGTTGGGTAACATATAAAATAGCTTACGAAGGAAATTTGCGGGTGCATATGGTGAACAGAAAACACGTATATTCAACGAAGCGTGAGATACGTCATGCATCAATTTTACGTGAGTCTGAGTGCATACGCTACGCACGTGAACACAGGTACGTAAACATATATACCGATACATCTCACGCACGGGCGCGTGTACTCAGTTGCGAAGGCGGGACAAATAGAAGGGATTTAGCAGGAAGTGATTTGCGTTGTATCTCTTCGTCCGGTCGAACAATGCTAGTGTGAGTCATCCTGCACACCGACACTTCCAAATGACTCGAAAATGTATCGGCACTGGTTTCGTGCGAAAATACCAAGCCTCATTTTACCGACCAAATCATTCTCATTCCAGGACGAATATTTCGTCGTTAACTATCGCTGAAAGACAGAACTTATTTTCTGTACTGAGATCTTCAGATTTTCATAATATACTAGATTTTCGTAACTGATTTTATCATCTTGTGAAATAACTATTTATTCTTGAGAAGACTGAGAAAATTTTTTGTAATTTGCTTGTTTGCATTTGTAAAACTGTTTACCTTGACTGATTAGTTCTATAATGTTTTATCTACATCATTTTTGTATCCCATAAATATTATCCACTTAAAAATTACATTAAACAGATTTTTATTATTAAATGATGTATGTATTATTAGTTTAGTTTCGACTAATTAAAACTGCAGGATAATACGTTTTTTTCAATAATTTTTCAATGAATTTACGTAGATTGTTATAGTAGCTTCCGGAACTGTTATATTAATAATGTTTCGGACTCCATTCGAGATCTCCACCATATGTCTTAGCTGCATACCTTAATATCAATGCAGTCTCAGATACGCAACTTTGTGCCGAGATAACGCAAATAAATCCTCCAATCTAATTGATAGAGGCGGTAACGTTCCTAACGTTTAAACACTCTTATGCAGAATAGTTGTCGTTAAACACCGAGATAACGAGTGAAGGTTGCTCTTACACTTAACAAAAATCCAAGAGAACGGTTATATTGAACTGACCATTCTATGAAATAATCGCACAACTTGCTCAGTAAATAAAGATATTAATATAGTTTAAATTTTTATGCCTGTTTTATATTTGAATTCCCCAATATATCTTCAACTTTTTAACTTTTATTTTATAAAATAAGCAGCTTACTTCTGTTACAATTATTAAATTGAATTACTAATTTAATGTTTGTAGAGATAATTAAATCTGTTAATCAAAGTGTGAAGTGCACTTTGATTCAATTTCTCAGATTAATATTTAATATTATTAAAAGATTATGCTTAAATCAACGTAATTAAGTTTAAATAAAATATACATTGGAATTATCATGTTAGGACGCTTATTAAAGGTTATATAATTTAAAATTGTCGAATAAATCAAATTTATATGATTTTGTAGCTATTAATATATTTGATTATAAAGTCTGGTGAATAAATTTCTACTTTATCTATATTATTATAAAATGTTGAGAAAACAACTTATTTGAATACGCCGCAGCAACGACTTATTCCGTATTGTACAAAATAACTTAATGTAAATTACATAAGTTGCATAAATTGGAGTAAACTTCGATCTTGGTGAATGTTTATAAATACATTTATTTATACTCTGATAAATTTCTAGTTTTATACTTATTCAACTAAAATATATTCAATTAATATTCAATAAATAAATGAGAACAAATTGTTACTTGTTTTTCCAGTTTACAAATAATTATTTTACACATTTTACAATCAACTTACAGAACAATTTAATTCTGATTGATTTTCATTTTTCAATTAAAAGCAAAGTCAATAATTTATTGTTCAAATTATTAATGTATAAATGTTATTGATTTTCAGCAATCAATGTGCCCAAGTACAAATTGATGCAATTTGACGCAATTGAAAAATCATCAAGTTAGAGAAATAGCGCCAGTCAAGTACGTAAATCCGCGATGTGTTGTGCAGGCAAAGGGTGAACATAAAAGGGCTAGGCCCCCCACGAGCTTGGTTGATCTCTCGGTGTGGTCTATCGGGCCTTGCGGCGACCTCTCTCTCATCCCTTCTGCCTTCGCTTCTCTTTTCTCCCTCTCCTCAGCTCCTCCTCTTCTTCCGTCTTCATCCGTCTTTCATCTACGAGGCAACATAAATCTCAACGTAACATTTGTACTTAATGTTACCAATATGCCGTATGATAGCAACATCATACCTTGCCGCCTTTATTAGTCAAAGAAAAATGTGAAATTCTTTGATTGGGACGATATTTGAGTTTACACTTTATCTACAACTTTACAATGCCCAAAAAAACTGATGCATTAAATTGATCATATACAAATTTTAAATAAAATAAAATGAAGTAGTATATCTTTAAAAAAAGGTCATTTTATTTCAATATTGCATAATGCAAATATCGTTCATAAAACAGTAAAACTTCATTTTATAAACAAGTGAGAACATTGTTTCTTTTGTTTGAAACAACATTTTATTTCAGTACAATTTTTGTATGATACAGTTATTATATTGGGAAAATAATTTATTCTAATATGAGTTTAAATGACAAAGAACAATAAGGGCAACTTATTAGGAATATTCTCTTGCACAACTTGAAAGAGTTTTATCAAAAGCTGGACATATGCTTCAAGATATGCAAAATAAATGACCTGCCTAAGGTTGCACCGAATGATTCAATGAATATCAAAGACAATGCGTTCATTACCTTAAAATATTCCACTTACGATGAACAAATAAATCGTGTATCAAAGTTATTTATAACAAAGTATGGAAGGTGTGTACTGTTACGATAGAGGCGTTAACGTAGCCTGTGTTATATAGATTCCCTTTCAACTCTGACAATCATGCAAATCACTCTAATTAACCCAATTTTGATTTGCTCTTATCATAATTCACGTAACAAAAGTGTCCCTGCATTTCAATTTAATTATAGCAAAATTAATTTTCGTTTTCATTTAAAAGACTATAAAGTAAAATAAATCAAATCTATATCGTTCAACCAATTTTAAGAAAAATATTTTCTCAAGAATAGCTGTCAAAGGAAAGTAAACGAGAAATCTTGGAAAATTGATTAGTTGGTGAAAATTATTTAATGGTATAGATGAAGCTACCAACATGTTTTGCAGTTTTGACAGCAAAAAACAAAGATACAAATCATTTATTTGAATTTGTCCTTTGCCTCGAATTCGAAGGGTTTTCTCACGTATGTCCAAGAATAGCCAGAAGAAATGACGCCCGGGGTGCATCGTGCTGAGCATTGCACTTGCGCGCCCGCACTGCGTTATCTACGAGCGCGTCGGGCTGTTTTTCTGTCAATCTCCGCGTGATCCCTGTAATTTCCTGTCTAGAAAACCACGCCGAGGTTTTAATGCTCCATTGTCTCAGTTCGCTGTTCCCCCTCTCAGCTCCAATACGACGGGAGATCGTACTGCTTCAAGCCGACTCCCACTATTTAACTTAAACCAGTGACTCTCATTTGAATTTGGTCTGAGTTTTCGCGTCACTTGAAAACATTACATTACGTCCACCAATCGATGTTAATCGTTGATTTCAATTGTCGGTACTCAATTTTACAATTTTGTTTCGTTTCTCACCATTCTATTGTTCAGTTTTACATTCATTATATCATACTGCTGAGTTACAAACTTTATAAATATAAAAACTAAACAAACCTTTAACATTTTCTTTAAAATCACTTGAAACTTTATGATCTTTTTACATTTGAACATGTAATTAAATTTCTTTTTCAAAATTTTTTGATACACAAACTTAAGATTTTTGTTTGGTTTGTGAACTCAATTTTATTAATGTTTCAAAATTGTTTGATAGAAAATTCTTGTATAGAACATTGACATTAATAGTTTAAAACTAAATTTATTTGCAATAAATGGTATTATAGACTTTATCTTGAGCATTCTCATGTATTTCTATCAATGTCACATGTATATGACACATTCCAAGCATGGTTATACGTTTATCAGAAAACAGAATTCCATAGCTAAAGAATGCAAATAATTTTAAATAAGTAAACTGAGGTGAAAAAGTTGACTGTCCGTTTTTCAATGACTTAGCTGTTTGTGCGCAATTACAAGACAAACACAGAAAACGTGCGAACAAGTGAATTAGACAGTACCAAGGATCACGTACGTCCCATCTTAAGAGTACAATTTTAAGTTTTAATTGTAAAATAACAGTCTAGATAATTTATATTTTATGGTATTTGATACCTGTTCACATAAATAATTCAATTTTAATGACATTTAAAACAGATATTTATAACACTTGTTCAATACCACAATCAAGTAAGATTTTTTTTAAAAAAAAGGAACAAAATAACACTGACAATTTAGAAAATGATCATAAAATGTACAGTGATAGACAAAAAATCAGAGAATAATATTAACTATTTCATTATACTGCAAAACAAAAAAAAAGTTGGAAATAAAATATTTAGGTTGCATAAATGTGTCACGAAAGAAAAAAATATTTGTAAAACAGAATATAGGGTGGTGTGATATTATTCTTTCTGGTAAAGGACACGCAATGTCGGCAAAGTGATGTGAAGTCGGGGGAATGTTTGAGGCGTAGGGGAACGGGGAACCGGCATTGTGATGTGCAGAGATCGGTCACACGATAGACCCGGTCAAGGACGAGCCCCGTGTTAAGTTCCCAAGCTTGCCATACTTACACTCGCACAATTCCCGCGTTAACTTTTTTGTCCGACTTTGTATCATTGCATTGCATATCGCGTTGAAATCTTTGTCGCTGTATCAGTATATCTTTTCAATAATTACTTGACATAAACCAGTTGTTTTAAGACAAACCCCGCGAAAGTTCTGTTTTCATAATAAAGATCTCATGAAGTGACTTGAATGCACACCGAAACAAAAAAAACATTATTGATGGCATTTTTAAGTATGTGTTAACGTATACACGTAGGCTGGCAGTGTGTACATACAAGACTTGTACAAGCTTTTAATGACAAGTTGATCTGCCATGAAGATAGGGGAATGATATACAAATTGATAGTATGCAAAGCATCATATAGCTGGGTGTAGTTTTAAAATTCTTAACAAAGTATTCCATGTGAAAATAAACATTTACTGAGTACAGATATTATATGTAAAGCTCAAATTGTATACAATTTATCATATAAATACTGTATATATAAGTGGCATTTCATGTCAAAAAAGACGATACCTAAAAAACAAATTATACTTTCAATTTCAAAATTAAAAATTAATTTTAATATGTAATAAAACGTATTTTATTTTACATAAATTAAAAGCTCTTGAGTACAATAAGATAAAATATTATATTTGTATTAAAATTTATTTAGAAGGTAAACATTTGTGTATACAAAAAAACTATATCTTCGTTTAATATGCCATCGGTTAAACTTTAATCAAACCTACTTTGAAGTATTTTTTGAAGTTTTGACTGCAACATATTTAATTTCTATTTTCTATAATGGTACAATACTCTGTTAATAAGAAATAACATGTATGAATATTTACGAAAACAGTCTTGTTATAAAAAACTAAAATTCATGGTTTTTGTTCTTTTTAGGTAGTTTTGGGTGTAAGTATTTTGTAAATTAACTATACAAATAATTTTCGTAAATTATTATTTTCCAATGTCAGTTTATCAATTTTTTTTCTGCATTTGCAAATTACAAAAGATTTTTTTTTCAGAAAAAATTAACTTCCATAACAAACAAGAGGTTTTTTTTTATTAACCCTATCCCTTGCCATTGCCGCGCCATTTTATTGTCTGTCTCCGTTGCACTCGAGCGAGTTGCATAACGGCGTTCACGCACACTAAGACAAGTGGCGCCTCACCTATACATAAACTGCGATGTTGGCACGGGAGAGCGTTAACATATACAAAAAATAAATATGTCTTATGAGTGCAACATACCTATGTTTCTACAGAGTTATTTATTTAATGAAAAATCTGCAGTTTGTCCTTTAAAATTTGAAGAATTGAGCTGGTCAACTTACCTGGAACAAATAAAATAATTATTAACATTTCAAATGTTTACAAATCCACAATAAATTACAACATTTTTAAAGCTTGCAATTTAAGTTTGATTTTATTTTGCATGGTAATATTGCAGTATATATATGTATACATTTTATTTATTTCCTGAAATCATTAACACTTGTAATGCATCGAAAAATTGTTTTCATAGTTTATGAAAGAACCTTTCCAGTGATAACATTAAATATCAAATATTAACTGAAATTCTTTTGTTGACTGATGTGTTTGATATATGGGCGTCATCTGTGTGTCCGCCATTCGTACTCTAGCTATAATGTAATTAGATACACGAGTGGAGGCGGCAGCACGCGCTCTGCAATGCATATCACGGATAGTTGTGGAACAGCGGCGACTGTGTTATGTATACTTTCGCTACATAACGTGCGCAACCTCGTCTATAACCTCCCACTCTTTTCCCTCAACTCCCTTTCTTTGCTATTTATTTAATCGACACTTTTTCTTCATTGATTCATCCCTTTTCCGTATGAAAAATTTCATACGCTTGACAAAAAACACAAATCACAACTTCAGGCAATTTCTTATTTGTGTATACTTGAGTGAAAATTATTGCAATTTCTTAGAGAAAATTTTTGTCCAAATAAAGTTGTTAAGGTGTAAATTATTTTGTGTGTACTTAATGTTAACAATTTTGTACATCGATTTGTACATCGTTATTATAATAATTTGATCAAATTTTAAGAAAGATTATTCTAACATACATAAATAATATAATTTGTTTAATTTCTAAGACTTATGCTGCAGTCGTTATAATTTATTATTTTTACTTCCTTTAACATTAATTTACTTATCTTTTTTGTTGACAGTCAATTTTTATTGTTGTCGTCATAAAATTGTAAAGAAAGGAAAATGGATCTAAAAGAATAAAAATGCGCCAAACTGGGGATATTTTATTTACATTACAATGAGTAAGATAAAAACTTTTACGACTTGGGAAAAGTTAATATTTTATTATTAATTATTGTTTTTCATTTAGCTTTGTATGGAAATAATGTTTGTCTTACCACGTGTACAAACTTTTATACGTAATTCGTTATTTTTTTTCTTTCTCTCCTCATCGCGTCTTATCCTTCGCGAGTTACGAAACTTACCAAGATGATTGCGTTTCTTCCTGGGAATATTTGCGAAATCGATGTCGCGCGATAATGCTCGCGATATGATTACAGTTGCGCGCGTCTTTCCGTTCGAAATGCATGAATGTTGAGCAAATACACGCAATCGTGTGAATTATGTATTATTAAAAGAGTAAACCCTCTATAAGAATATTATTTCATAATTTCTCATAATAACATAGATACTGATTAAAGTTGACACAACTGTTTTTCTTTTTCATTGCATGTGCATGCGATTTTCTACGATTAAATTCTGTTAGTCGCGGATGTGTTGTGAAAATAAAAGTGATATTCATTTTGATGAGTCAAACGGATTTGGGTAATATCACATATCGAGTAAAAACATGTGTAACGACAGTACTACTGACTTTGTGACAACAAAAAGATACCAAAGGTAATGCATAAAAAGTAGATATCAAGGATTTCCTTATAATATATCTGTACCACTCTTTTTTTGTACCTGCAATGCACGACTCTATTGTGTATAGGAAATATAATATAAAAATAAACTGAACCAAGCGTGATCAGTAAATTTTCTTATTCAATTTTCTGCTTCACTATTCAAAAAAGCGTTGTGAATATTGAAAAAAATGTAAAGTTACTGTTACTTTTATCAGTGTTTATTGTCAAGTAAAAATATATATCTTTGATTAGCAAGTAGTAAATTATTAATTAAAATAAAATCAATGTTTTATTCACAATTTATTGTCACGAATATTTAAAATATTTGAATAGGTAGATAGATTTGTCAAGTTATTAAAAATATTTCTACAGTAGTTCATGATGAATAATTTTACCGATTTTGTATTAGAGGTTAACTCTCTAATATAAAGTACTCTTTTTTAAGTTGAGTGAAGAGTTATAAGTAAACCACTTTCGTTAGTCTGCACTAAAAGTATAAAGAGTGAATTCACGTAGGGAACGAACAATCGAGGCCGCGGGAGCCAACGCAAGGACGATCCCACGTATCATCCTGGCTTTTCTTGGTAGAATTATCTTTTCGCTACTGAGTCATCAACGTTTTCGTCGACAAAAACACTTGTGCAAACGAAAATAGCCTATTGAAAAACATGTAATATCCAGTATGTTTACTGCAAATGAGTACTCACACAATACTTGTATATTTTTCGAAAAAAAAATATATATTCTTCATAAATATGATTCAAGTTAAAAATTATATTGAATGATTTATGATATTCCAGTAACAATAAATAAACTGCTTAAAATATTTATTATCAAAGCTTTTAAAAAATATCTTATCATTTTGAAATTTTAAATATGTAAAATTTTGAAACCTAATCAAATGATATCAGAATCCGAATATTAAACAAACCCTGATTTTATCCTAGAAATACTTGGTATATATTCGAAAAAAATGTCTTTTTTCTTTTTAATGTAGGCACATTTTGTTGAAAAAAAATGTGGACCTTTTTTTAATTCTTAATTTATCATAAGTTTTACTGTGATTAGTTGTTAAAACCTTGTAACGTTTTAGTTACATAATAGGGTAGTAATTGATATCCCCAACTTTATACCTCGAGTGTTGATATAATTGAATAGGCTCGAAATAAAGTGCACATTTCAAATCGCATTACGCCCACGAAAAAAAGAAGTTGAGATTCATAAAGCGCATGGTAAACATGCTGCAGGTTGCGAGGGCATGTAAATTCAGACTAATCGTCGCGTAGGTAGGCCAACTATCCCAGCAGGAAATTTGCCCGTTTTATATCAATTACCGGTTCAACACACACCGTGTGGACATGCTTCATATTAACGACTGTTTCAAGTCATCAGTTTTGTAAATGTGTTCGATTGCCATTAATGTCTTATTCTGAGAGACACACATTCTGCGCACTTTTATCAATTAATCAAGTTTTATTTTCTAATTAAAACAGCAATTGTTTTTATTTTAGCAGCTGATTCCTACAAGAAATCTACAAACAATTTTATATACAGCATTAGTAGTGGTGCAGAACATTGTTACCTGGCGGCTGATTTCGACTAATGAGGTGCCACCAAGATCTCTGCAGTTGCTCTAAGAATCCCCTGTCCTTGTCTATTGAGAATGCAAAATGAGAATCGTCTCGAGCACGAATTGCATTCGAAATCAACAGGTGCCAGTTTAGCACACTCGATCAGTGATCGTTTAGTAAAAAGCAGAGATAATCGCACTTTGCTTGTTAGATAAATAGCCTATTGTTGTTTTCGAGCTCTTTTTATATGATTCTCTTTTTGTTAGAGCAATTTAATTGATCATTTGTAAAGTATAATTCCCAATTTAATATACATTTCAAAACAAAATGAATGGTTCTAGTTGAATAATTAATTAAAACACGAAGTCTAACATTATAATTACGATTTTTATGCATGTTCATTGAACAACAAAATTTAGTGAAGTTGAAAATAAATATAATATTGAGCATAAAATTTGTCACTCAATGTCTTTTGAATATTTATGATTGTACAAGTACAATAAAATAGATCAGCCTTAATTTCGAAGGTGTTATTTATTTGCGCCTTTTCAATTTCCATATTTTTCAAGTAAAACTGGTTCCATTGCTGTGTCTACACGCCAACGCAAAACTCAAACTAAAAGGTTACAGGACACCATTAATCGGTAAATATAACAAACAAGATATGACCTCAAAATACCATAACTGATAAAAAAAAAAAAAAAAAATT
>JABFPM010002378.1:0-16882 GCA_022817325.1 Idris sp. 1 HC-2018 | reverse complement strand
AAACGGTAAAATTTTGCGTTCGAAAGAATGAAAATTTACTCATAAAAAAGGTAAAAATTTATGTTCTTAACAATTAATTTTTTTTGGTCAAAACATTGAAAATAAAATGATTTTAAAAGCAAAATTTCATTTTGCATTCACATATTTATTGATACAATGAAATGTAATTAACTTGTATTTAAATAGAAATTATTTATTATATTATCAATTTATATTACCAATATATTTAGTGTCATTTAAAACTATTGTAATTACCGTTAAAACAGTAATTTTAAAAGTTTTAGAGACATGTAGTTGGATTGCTGTTAAAAACAGGAAAAAAATAAGTTAAGAAGAGTATTTATTATGAGCATATTTCTGTCAGTGTATTTAAATTAAAAATAATTCATGATACAAATTAACTGGAAGAATTTTTACAAGTTATGTAATAATTATTTTCAATTTATATTTAAAAAACAATTCTGTTAAACAGTAACGTATTTTGTTTACGTTTAAATAGTGATATTCATATATTGTTGTGTTAAATTGATTTACTTAAATAAATTAACATTGAAATTGTGATGTATTTGTTTTGCGGTCCATAGATCGTAGAAACTTACAGTTAGCACTGTAATGGTAAAAGTCGAGACTGTTATTTTGACAGTCTACTTCTCCCAATGTAGTCTTTTTGCTATCAAAATACAAGCATTTTAATTGACCATAAATGGAGCATGTATTCGTTCGATTAAGTTATGTATACTTTCATCAGTACAATGAATCTTACAAATTATCAAGAAATGGAAAAATATCTGCTAGTTGTTACAAAAAGATGAGAAAACGGCTATCTTATGAGCTTAGCAGTGTGCCGTAACTATTTTACTGCTAAGATCAATAAAAGAATATCTGAAGGCATCGTAAAAGTGACTTAAAAATTGATTTCAAACACCGCTCGATCAATGTTGAAGCTGAGTTTGTTCAATTGATTGATACAAAAGTAAATGAAATTAAAAATTTTCAAGCTATTAAAAACACGTTTTCATCAAAAAGCAATTGCAATATAAATTATTACGATGTTGAAAAACTTTTAATCGACGATTTTCTATCAATTAGAATTTATTCCTTTGAAACGTCTTTCCACTTTGGCTTTTTATACAATTGATTGAGTGTAGTTATCAATTGAGCGGGCAGAGGTTATTGTTGCAATGACACAAGAAACTACCTTAACAGGTGTACGGAGTGTTCGTGCGAACAAAACGGGTTAATTCAAGCATATCCCGGATGCTCCAAGCTACTGGTCTACTTCTGCTATTGCGAATCACTTCTGCTATTCTGAGCTGATGAGTTGAATCTTGCGAATCACGAATGCTCTTCCAAGCTAATGAGTTAATTACTTTAACTAAGGAATGTTTTATTAAATCAGGTTTGAATTTTTCAACGAAAAGTTCGTGAACTTAAGAGCTGTTATATTCTTTTTAATATTTTTTGTCTCGTGATTAGAAATATTTTTTATTTACAAATTCAAATTTTTTAATACCAATATTTTGATGTTGAAAATATACTTGATTATGAAAATTGAGATATTTAAAGTTAGCTCATTGTGTTTTGTAACACACTTTGAAAGCTCAATATGATCAGACTTTTTCAAATAATTTTCTATCACAACCAATTATATTGATAATACTGGGCTTTTTGAAATAATTTCTTTGTTACTCGTTTACTAAAAAAGTTTGAAATGTGGTTCGGTAATTGATACAAGAACTTTTGAAATCTTGTCTGAACTCATTCAATTTCTTCAAAATAATAGTGTACCTAACATTCAAATCCATAAATTAGAGAAGATTTGCTTGAACTATAAAAAAAATTACTTTTATTACTTCATTTATCTCATTTGCTGTAGATGATAAAATTGAGTGAGTATTTTCTTTTATTAATGATTCCATATTACATTATTATCGTATGTTTTAAAAATTAAAACAATATTGAATTAACGAAATAATTAAAATATTCTATTACTAAATTCTGATAATACAAGACTTTTTCTCCCAATAAAATTGCTGAATATAAGTACAGTTAAGTTATCAATAAAGCAGTGCTTGTGGCAGCAGAACACGGATGAGTGGTGTTCACTAAATTTTACGCAATAACTTCCGAAACTGGAGCAATTACCGTTCCGAATTAACCATAATAATTTTTCTTTCAATATAATGCATTCTCACGAAAATCATAAATTGATCATTTTATCATTATTTATCAATTAGTAAAACAAAATTTAAATTAAATTAAATTAAATTTCTTCAATATTACCATTAAATTTGTTGATATTTACAAAATATAAGATAACTGTGTAGTTGACCTACATTAATTGTTTCAAAAATGTACATCTTGTTTCAAAAAAAGAAAACTTTGCAAATATATGTGAGATAAGATTTAAAATTAGCTATATTACTTTCATCAGAGGAAATAGGTTGATCCAGTTAACCCTGACCCCAAATCGTAATAACATTGTGCAATCTTTTCAAAAAATTTTATACAAATCAATAGATTTATCTGACATATTCACTTTATCTCATTCGACATTCTTCGCGAACAAGTTCACTCACTATTGGATTCATTTCCTTTATATCGGTGACACGCCACTTCAGATTGAATTTAGTTTCTGTCGTGTTACCGTGGTAACTATCGTTAGACATAACAATTTAGTAAATTTTCAAAGAAACTTTATCACCAGACTTTATTCTCTTTCGAGTTTGTTTTCTTGGGTTTTGCCGGATTGGATCGCGCACACCGTCCAATAAAGTTTTCAGTTTCATCCTCGGGACACCCACAATGCGGGACTTCTTACTTCGAATTTTCATCGGACGACGTGGCTACTGCTTTTGCAAGATCATTTTGCGATTTCACCGTCTTATCATTCGCGCGCGCCATCCTTAACTCTCGTTTGTGCTTCTCTCTGATAATTTATAACTCATTGGAGACTTTCTTCAGAACTTTGACGACTTCGTTTTGATGGCAACAAGATGATAAATTTGCCTTTTAATTTTTTATTATCTAAAGAAAGACGAAAAGTTAACGTAGTTTAGTTTTAGATAAAATTCTGAGTGTTAAAATAAAAGTTCCATCAATTTTCTATGAAATATTGAATGATAATTATTCAGCGTATATAGGAAGATAATTTACTGAATTCTTCTCACTACATTAATAAAAATAAATTTAAAAAAACGATTATTTCGAGATTCAAGTTTTTATTTATAAGAAAAAGGAATGAGTTAGACTGGTTACAAAAAGCTCATCTTGATTAAAAAATTAAACATATCTACATTTCATACTCTCACATCGGCTTACTTACTAGACAAATAAAAAGTTGGACATTTCAATTAAATTTCTTGTTGAACTTTTGTTAACTCTTTCGAGATCACTCTTTGGCCATAATTATCTTCGTCTGACCAAACTTTCGAAAATAAACACCGAGCCTCTAAATAATGTCGATGTTTTTATAGTCGCGAATCACTGCCGACGCCAAGAATCGATTCTTGCTTTGCTATGCTTAAAAACTGAAAGCACTGACCTACTAAAGCTGCTTACTTTCTATACATTTTGTTTCACAAGTACCTAAATATTGACATCATTTAGCAATAATAATTACTCCTACAAAATTGAATTTGTTTAACTAAATCGCAGATTATAGTTTGAAAATTGAATGACTGTTGTTTTTGTGAAATGAAGAAGTATCGAATTCCAAAAACTCATATTGCACGAAGAAGTATTTAATTTTTCAAATGTTCTACCGCTGCTGGTGCATGACAAGACATGAAATATGTATTACGTGCAGTTGTGTGGCGAAGCGCGTGACGTTTCATGGACGGTTGCGAAAAGGCAATGCATTGTCCTATTTGTTCTTGCACGATCAAATCATAAAGGTCCAAAAATCAAAATGCCAATCGCAAATTCATGACCAGATACACGTAGAATAATTTTTTTTAACTAAACAGCAAAAATGTTACCAAACTTAAGTTTTTGAAATACTTTTTATTTTTAAAATAGTCATGTAAACTTTTAGAAATATTTGTTATCAAAATATTGAATTTCTTCTATTAAATTGCCAACGAAATTGTTCAATTTTGTCTACAAAAGAACAATAAAGTACAAAACAAATCAGTATTGTTTAATAATAAATTAATTAATAATATTCGAAAACCTTCATGTTAAGGATCGCACGAAATGTACAAGGGTGTTATTATGATCTACCCGCTAATTTTTTTTTTGGTCAGAATCGATGTTACTAATTATTCGCTTTGCGGCTCGAAACAAGCAACGCTACTCTGGTTATTCAGAGTTAAAAAATTGCTAGATTATTCACTGAGTTGTGAATAATTCCTTTTAATTAAATGGCGGATGGGATCGTTGGTCTTGAATAACAAGATATTCGGTTTCTTAATTGAAAATAATTATACGGCTCAATATTTCAGCAAATAAGAAGTGTTTTTGCAATTAAGATGTTCTCACATTCTTATTCTTATTTAAAGCGACATTTTACATGCATGTAATGTATTAGCCACATTTTTTATGCTTTCTTATATCTGTGGTGTCAAGGAAAAACCGATTAACTCCATTTTTTTACGAAATCAAGATATATATATTTTCCCCCTTATTTTTAAGTATATTTTCACATACTATCATTTAAATTACAATTTTGTCTAATTTTCGAAAGATATAAGGGAAAAGAAAAACGGGTTAACTCCACTTTTTAAGGTAAAACCGATTAACTCCATTTTTTTAAAGAATAATGGGTTTACTCGATTTAAATTGAAGAAAAATAAGTTAACATCAGTGCCGTATCGGCCCAGTCGACTACCCGGGGATCCTCGAGGAAAACCAACTCACCTGGGGGCCATTTTATTAAAAATAACATCTGTCGTCAATAATTATTGATATTTGTATATTTTTTTGATTTTGTTTTCAATCGATGGGAGGAAAATTTTTTCAAAGTCAAGTGGATAGCGCCATCTGGGGTCGTCTCTAGTTAACGTCAATTTCATTAAAAGTGTTAAAAAACAAATTTTATATCATTGTCCAACAGAACAGCTAAAATCTAAATTTAGGTAATTAAATGAATGATGCAACAAGTTTATTCAAAATATAATTTTAACAATTGGTAAATTATACAAATGTTTTTAAATTAATTGAATTATATTAAAATTGTTAATTTATTGAATAAAAATTAATAATTTAAATATTTAAGAAAATGTAGGAAATACTTATAAAATCAATGTACAATTATGATTTAACTATTTTCGATATAATTGACGCGTTTCGAAACTAATCTAGACGATCTTCTCAGATTCACAGTTGGCACAGCATCTTCAATATTCTTACGTTTTTTCTTTGAGTCAACAGATTTTACGGATCGACGTTTAACTTGAGGTTCAGATTCTTCGTCATCACTTTTTAATAAATCAAGGTCTGGATCATAGTTGATGTTACTGTCCTGATCTACACTTTTCAAATTTTCATAAAAATGGTGTACTTCTGGTCTTAACAGGTTTAATAAACTCAATAAATCAGCTTTCTTTTCTTTTGAAATAAGTATTTCTGTGTCGTAACAACAATTCAAATCACTTAAAGAAAAGTCCACCATAGAAACTCGTCTCTTTAAATTTAGTTTTGAAAAAGTTTCATTTTCATCAAGGCTTTTTTTATAATAAACGATGCCTTGCTCTTCTGTATATCGTAGCCATTTCACCTCACGCATTAAGAACCTTTCGAGATCCTGATTTTTCTTACGCAACACTAAGGGTCCATGTAAACACTCTTCAAAATTAAAAATTGACGACTGATCCAACACAACCACTTTGAAAGGATTTTTTGATTTGGCTTTTTTAACTAAGTCATACCAGTCTTGTGGGCAGTGAATATTAGATGGATCCTGTTTTTTAGCCCTTTCTATTAACGCATGGTCACTATCGCACTCCATATGCGTATGACCAGGCTCCAAAAACTTGTGTTCGACAATCTTCAATGTGGGATGGTCTTTGATGGATAAAGTAAACATAGAAGTAACAATATTATTTTTATTTTGCCCGCCGCAGGAGTCCGAATACAATATAGCATGTGATACATTAGAGTTGAGATTCTGAAGAAAATTATAAAGGCATGAAGCAATTTCATTTGCTCCCCTTTTTGCTACAGCTTCATGCCACATGTAACATGTTGTCTCATTTGAAGTGTGATTGTTGACAGTTAAATTAAATGTCCATAAAAGTCGTTTATAAAAAGCCTCATTAGTTTCCAAAGCAGGAGTGGGCAAACATTGTTGCAAATCAAATGAACAAGTAATTAAAGTTCCTTTCGAAGATTTGGCCTTTTCTTTGTCGACAGTCTTTTGTTGGTATGCAAGATCAGCAGCTTTATGATGCTGTGTTTGCATTTCGAGAAGATTCTTCTTTGTTTCTTCATCAGCAGAGTACTTGATTTGTACAGCAAATTTATCACATTTATTGCACGTGTCGATCTGAGGAGCTTTAAATTTTAAACCCGTTTTTTCAAATTCTCTGCGATAAATTTGATAACCTACAGGATTTGCAGTTTCTTTGCTATACATATCGTGCATCTTGACAACAGTGAGTCCAGCAGGTAAATACTTTTTCCCTGAATGACGACGTGAATAGTGACTTTCATACGCTGGATAATTAGCTATATGAGCTTTTACTTGTTCTATTCTTTCTTCAGAAATTTTGTTTGGTGGTTGATTTCTTCCTCTTAATTCAATATCAGGCTGATCGTTCAAATCTGACCACATTTTATTTGTTAAATTTAAAATAAAAGATTTTGTTTCTGCGAATATTAGCAAAAAGCAGTTCTTGCACACCTCAACTTTGCTATTTTCAGTCATTAGAGAATATGACACCGAAAATTTCCGCAGCTTCCAATTTCCACCTCTACAACGTTTCTTCGGAATAACTGATACCAAAGTTTTCATAAAATTTTTGCGTGCCACATACGACCCTTGATTGTAATACTTTTTGTAATTGGCAATTTGATTTGCTCGTGTAACCTTCAAGTGACAGTTCCTGTGACAAATTGGTAAAGGATTGCATTTACGGCATTTTACCCTTTTGTTTTTCGCAGTCATATAAGATTTTCCTGCGTTTCTTCGCTGTTGTCGATGCTTCCTGACTTTGGTTTTAGGTAAACTTACAGGAGAATCTAATAACATAAATTTTATAAGAATTAAATTATATTTTAATAACTAAGTACAAAAAATATATTTCATTAATCGATAAAAAAGCCTTTGAATGTAAAATTACTAATCATGAAATTACAAAGAAATAATTTATTATTTTAAATATTTTGTAAATATTTTTTACTTTTGCAGTAAAATACCTTAATAAAAAAAGTAATTTATGTTTCAACAAGTAATTTTGCAGTTTTTATGTAAAACTGTCAAAAGTAAAGCTTTTTAAAAATAAATATATTTTTAAGTATCAACCTGATGTATTAATCACTTTTGGAGAACCATTTTTTGGAACGTTGACTGGTGAATTTAGAATTTCATGTGACAAATTCTCAGAATGCATACTGTTATCTCCATTTTGAAAATCAAAATCATTTTGGTAATTATCTTGATTTACGGTGTCATTATCAACTGTTCCTTAAAAACAAAAAAAAATTCAGATGGATTTATTTTAACGTTTTTTAAAGTTAAATGTATTAACTAATTAGACGATAGTTATCCTAGGTTTAACTAAGTTGTGGTATTTACCTGGTAAATGATTTTGAGAGTTGTTTATTGACAAATTCGATACTTCAGAAGACAAGTAGTAATCTTCGTCAAAATTTACTTTGTCATTAAAATTCTTGGAAACATTGTTGTTATTGATAAAAACATCTGCATCTCCTACAAAAAGTAAAAGTTTGAAAATAAAATTTGATCTTAGGCAATTTATAGTTTATAATTATAGGTTATGTTTTGGTTTGCAGTTTTTTTTTTGTTTGGAAAACAAGATAAATATTTCATGACTTTACATACCGTTCAATTGTGAACAAACTTCTTGCGATGAACAAGAATTATAGTTATCCTTAATCAACTCCATTATTTGCTGATTTTTTGTTTGTTGCTAATGTATAACACTGAATGTTTGCGAATGCTTGGGTACGCTTTTTTAGAAGAATTAAATTCCAAAAGAGGCGCCATGATCAATAGCGGTAAATTCAAATTCTGATTTTTTTGTAATGTAATAAAAAAGTATTCGCATTTATATAATAATCTAACCAATCCAAAATTATTCTCATAATTTAAAATTATATTTTTTTAAAATTATCATTTAATTTATAATTCGAATTTAGATCATAATTTGACATAAAAAATAAAATTTAACTAAGTTTTTGAAGCAGACATATTGGCATTTAACAGCAGCCCTTGAGCGGTAAGTTGCCAAAAATATTCTGCTCCTGCAGTACATAAAATATCGTACTCGGTGACTGCAGTTCGGCGGTATATAATATACCATTAATTATAATATTCTTGATATTCTTGATCAATTAAATAACATCTTATTGAGGAAAAACAAATTATCTCCACACATTTTAAGGTAAAAACGGTTAAGTCCATTTTCATACCGATATATCATAGATATTATGCTACAAATCATCTCCATTCTTCATTTGACCTTAAGAATTCATAAAAAATAGCTGGGAAGTCCAATTTCTTAATATTTCAAAAATCCGCCGCAATTTAAACTTTTAAACTTTAAACGCTTTTTTCTCGAAATCACAAGAAATGGAGATAATCGGTTTTACCTTAATACCACAGATATGTAAAAACATTTTATTTGTGCAAGAATTATTAATTCAACTAATTTAGCATTTGAAATTTAATTTCTCTAATTATTTAAAAATGTAGGTCTTATAATCGTTGAAATAGTGTATTTTTATTAAATAAAATTTCCGAAACCAAAATAACACAAATAAAGTTGCAAATCAGCGAAAAAAGTAATACCGAGAGCTTCGAGATATACGTACCAGTGCGTATTCTCGCTGATTTGCAATGAGCTTTGCAGATTTAGAAAATAGCATGGCAGGGGAATAGGATTATTTGTCAGTGGTGTAACATTTTGAAAATGTTTAGATACTAATCAGCGTGCAATAAATTAAGACACCCGAATGAGTTTGGAAAAGTCATTTTGTTACTAATAATCTCCGTCGATATTTTATGCGACGGTATCAATACGGTCAAGATCTAAAATGGGATTTTAGATTTCGTCTTCGGTCGCGTACTCCACAAGAAGAATTCGAACGTAATTCTTACAAAGCTTTGCCTGGAAGTGAGCCACTAAATTCTAAATCTTATTCCGCAGATCGGCTACGGGCGCGTCGATGCTCCATAAATAATGACTCAAGAATAATGAATATAAATGGTCAAATAAAAGCCAATTGGATGCTGCACTAAGATAAACGTTCTGCAACGTTTATTAGTCCTGTTATTCATATATAAATATTATATATTCGTTTCCCTGATTTGGTAGTTTAATTCTGAATCAGATTTGTATTGCAAACAATAGATATTCGTCTCAAACTTTACGGGCATAGAGAAGAAAATACGCGATCTGAAATACCGCTTAGGTGGCTAATTTTATTAGAAACAAACACCAGCGTTACATTATGGTGTAAGTTCACGCCGTAAAAGGTCTAATAACATTTCATCGTCATGGACGTTTTCCACTGTCCATGTGGTTCGCAACAGCGTTCCACTTTCCAATATTATTTGCAATATGTTTTGTTGCTTTTAGAAAAGACCAAAACTGAATAAAAAATGAAATATCAGTTGAAAATGGTATGTTTTTGTAATTAATAAGTAATGTTTTTAATTAAATTTTACAAAATAGAAGCATTATTTTGATGGATAAAATAGAGTGAGCTGTTCTTTTTTGATTGGTGTTTAATTTTTGAATTCAAAGCAAAATCATTTGAGTCTTGATGTTTCAATTATCCATTTAACACAATATTACTATGTACACATTTTCTTGACGGAAATGCAATTTATGTTGGCAGAAAAAGGATCCTTAGATTCTTTAGATATTTTGTGAAGGAAAATCGCGCGTCGTTGGAACAAGTCGCGCTAATAGAAATTAGCGAGATTACGAGAATACGTTGGGTGAGACCTAAATATGTCGTGGAACTGCCAGGCTGGAAAATTTGTGTCGCGCTATGCACGAAACATTTCCTTCGTATAACTGTGAGGCAACACATATACGTGTCTCAAGCTAAGTCAAGAAATTTATCGTTACCAAACAGAACGTCGAAACTTTTCAACGTCTTTTCTCATCTAGTGTATGCAGATACACTGGCGCACTGTGAAACTGTAAATAAAATATACATTTTTGGCATTTCATTTTAACATTTCGTAACATAATTAAATATATACACATATATATTTATTCATTTACGCATTTCACTTTAGTAAAATAGTATTAAATTAGTGGATTAAATTCATGTAATTCACGCGCAGAAATTTCATTCTGTCTAATGTCGATCCAACGTCACTTAAAGTTGTTACAAGTCTGATTAATAACATTACAGTAACATTAGTTGCTGCTTATTTGGATAAAATATCATCCGACATATGTACTTAATGACGCTTTTACGTTGTCTTGTCAACTACAAAAATGTGTTAAATAAGTTAACATACGAAATACAACAGGGCAATTGGGCTCGTATGTTTGTCCTGAATTTTACACAACATTTGATCAAACGATAAATTCTAATATTTGATTATTTGTTAATTAAACTCGATGAGCATTGTTTAGTTACAGATTTTTCATGTTGAAATTTTGGCAATTATGTAACTCCCGTTATCGGAATGTTTACAAATTTAAATGTTACAACTTAAATTCTTACCGAGTTGCGTAAGAATTTGACCTGATCTGACTGATTAATTAACAAGTTCAATCGAGGATCAAATAAATTCGTTAGCTAAATATTTATTTCGAGAGAGAAATTGCTAACTTGAGTTATTAGAAGAGTAAAAAATTATGACTGAACATTGATTTACTTTCAATTTTAATTCCGGTGCAACAGCAGACTGAAAGCCAATTAAAAAACGATGATTTTGAGACACCGAACCGAATATTGGATTGCCAGTGGTGCAAACTGTGGTCAAATGTTGGTGGAGCAGTCCTCAGAGACTATCATTCCAATGAAACGACTGATGTAACGTGATTATCGTTGGACGAAGGGACTAAACGAATACTTAACAGTCTGATCAATTTTTCTATGGAATCATGGTGTTGCGTGTTGGAACACACTGACAGGATTGGGATATGCCGGTTGGTGCGGTCGGGCGTTGCCCAGCAATAGCAGAAGCTTGAGATGCTCCGATTAAACTCGGGATGGAAGGAGAGAAACGAGATGCTTGATCTTCATTCGACCATACTCATGTACTAATGTTATTCATTCAGCTGACTTATGTTTATTAGGGCACAATTCTTGGCAATTTGTGTAATGACGGAGAGACAGTTTTTTTTTTAAAACCTTATATACCATTTGGTTAATGAAACAATCATTTAAATGTGAGTTAACTAGTAACATTTACTTTAAAGGTTGGCAGTCTAGAATATAATACGTGACTTTTAGCATAAAAGAATTAGCATAAATATTGTTGAGCATTTTTCCCGATTATTGTGCAGTATGATGGAATGTAATATTATATATTATTATTTAAAGTCGTATTACATTACTTTCTGTAGAATCATACACCATAAATCTTGTTAAACAAGGAATCTGAGGAGATATATTTTATCTTATGATATAGACATTTTCCTTTTGATTTTATTTGAGAACAAACAATTACTGTTAAAAAGTACGAATCTAATTTAATCGTCAAATCAATTAAATTAATGACTTTGATAATGTATCTAAATATCTGTATGTTTTTGACTAATATAATTTGTACTATGAAGAAAAGTTTTATTATTATGTATATTTCTGGTTACCAGTGTTACATAAATACGTTCTACACAGTGTCGTGCATCTATATGATTTTCATTTCTTTAACCCAGTTGTATCTCAATTCTATTTTCTTCGATACAGATAATCTTGCCACAATTTTACGCTAAACAACAAAAACTTATTCTGATAAAAAGAGATACAGATATTTAGTGTAATACTGTTTTGTTTCCAAATGTCTGGATAACTTTTTCATTCTAAATTGAAATTTTATGATACTATGAAAAGCATATATACATAAATAGATGCTATTGTAAATGTCAAAACAAAATATATTCACGAAAAGTAATTTTTGCTGCCACCATACTTATACAAAATATTTAAATGTCGTTGAATGTATTTGAATAGCAATTTAAGTAATTAGATCTCTTTCATTTTAATTAGTAACTTTTTGCTACATAAAATTGGAAACTAATAATTTTTAAATTTTAAAATTTATTTTTAATATTATTAATTCGCTTATGTAGATATCTAGTTTTAAAAAATAGGAAATAAGGTACATAAATCCTCTACCGTGAGGTTAAAGATGTTCATCTATTTCAAATGAATGGTACGTGCACAAGATTAATAATTAAAAAAAAAAAATATTGTTTTTTATACTGTATAAAGTTGTATTCCGAATTTTGTTCCGCAAACTTAGTTGCTCACCAAAAACAAGACTGACACCACCACTGATGTTTTTCAGAGACGAAGCTTCACCGTGCTTACTCCCACACAATTTTGGGTATGGACTTGTCTGAAAATATGTGTTTTCATTGGTACATTTGACAAATAGCAATTTTATTGGTGACACTTGAACAGACGCATCTTTATTGGTCAAAGGTTCATTGGTATACAATGTCTACGCAAACCCAACTGTGGGTTAAGACTTCATTAGTCATGGTCATAAATCGTGCGTATTAGATTTCCGGAGACAAATTTCACTGCGCGTTGCAGTATATATGTTTTCAATTAAACTCAGATGCCAAATCGATTCACGATTTGAAATACTTAAGAAATGTTTTCGAAACATTTCAGACATTTAGAATAAAGACAATTTTGTTTGCTCCATACAATTTCTTAAAGTAACGACTTTTTACTTAATTTATGCATCCGGCGCACGCATCTAAGTTGCACGTAAATTTAGCTTCTAATATACATATTTTAAATTCTATTGCTTTATTAAAATCGAAATTTATATATGTTTATAAATGTCGACGGAAAAGACTTTATTGGATTTACGTAATGATGATGAATAATTAATTTTGTTGTTGATATTTGTCAAGGATTTTATCCTATTTTAAATAATATTTTCACCCATCTTGATGTGTAATTTGGATAAAGATAAGCCGAACTGCGAGGAAGTAATAATATACAGTGAGCGTAAATAAAATAATTATTAATTAAACAATTAATTAATAAACATCTGAGTTTTTAGTATGAGTTGGAATTTATTTTAATAATTATACATCTGTTGAAATCCTTATAAATTCTGTGATTATTTTGGAATTAAAAATATTCCATCAGTGCGCCTGACTGCAGAGTAGGTTATACTACTTAAAGTGATATTTAATAAAAAATGGATTTAAATTTATTAGGTGGTTTTAATATATATATATAAAAATAATAATTTAGCAATAATTACGATTTAATACTAAATGCGTAACTGTAATTGATTAAAAATTAATTACGGAATAATTATAAATTAGCCGAAAGAGTTTTTGAAAATAAAATATTAAACAATTTTATTTAAGTTTTATTGTAAATAAGACGAAACTTTCTTTCTTTTTAGATTAAATGTAAAGTAAAATAAAGTTTTATTGATTTTGAGCGAAAAGCTCCTCTTTTACTCTGAAAATGAGGTCTTTCTTTAACATTACGAAAGTCATCGTCTTGGTCCAATGGGATTGGCAGTTAAACACAAGTTGCAAAATACAACTTGTTTCGTAAAGGTGGACAAGAGTAGATTTTTCTGTAAAATGAGTGTGAAATATCACGAAAGTTTGGGGGTACGTGAATAAGGACTAATTATGTTGTTTCTGTAGGAAAAGTGGTAATAAAAAAGTCAGGAGGTTCTAAGAACTAGTTGAAACGTTCTCGTGAAACAAAAACTGCAGATGACCTTCCAGATTCAGGTTGGTAAAACCTAAACAAACACTAATGCTTAAAAAAGCTTTCCTTCACTCCTTACATAAAAAGTATTTTCTAAATATCTTTTTTGATTAAAAAATATAATTTTATAAATAAAATATTTGAATAGTTTCTAAATGTTTTATTCATTGGACACTGAATTACTCAAAAAAATCTTCATGTCTCCAACTGATTTAGCTTTGTACAAAATAAATATATAAGTAATACTTTTTTATTTATTACAAATATAAAAATAAATTAATTTTTTAATATCAAGGACTTTAACATGACTATATTGATTTATTTCAATAAAAATAAAATTCAAGGGTGAACTCAGAAAGTCAATTATAGAAATATTTTTAATAATACGCAGTGAAAATCGTTTCCTGAATTTAAAACAAAATTAGAATATTTCGGTGTTATTGAATTAGATTCAAAATTTGATAGTTTGAAAAGAACATGCTTTTTCTATTTTTTTTTATTTCATTGAAACAATAAGAAAGATAATCAAATATATTTAGATTAGGGTAGTCTTTAATGTAGCAAAGTTTTCGAAATATGTCTTCCAGGAGTTAAATTAAAAACACAAAAAATTGATTTTAACCCGTGTTTCAAAGCGATCCAAATTAAAATGGGAAAATAGATGGGAAGTGTTCGAACTTTTTATCATTGCATCATCATATTGCAACTAAAAATGAGATGTGCATGTTTTCTCGGGGTTTTTGGGATCGCTAATCCAATTTTAAATTCAAAAACTCATTTTGAAGCATTGCAGCTTAAAAGTTTCTTTTTAAAAAAAATTTTTTGAAAAATTTTATGAAATACTTGAATTTTAATAGGCCGGGCTCAAGGTTAAATGAAGGTCAAACTGGATAAATTTGTATGGCCCTTCAAGAGCATTTATGTGGGAACAACATATCTAAAAACTTGGGCAATCTGTTTAATGTAAACCATTTTGCGAGTACAAATAAAAAAAACGTGCTTAAAAATGGGGAAATTGGACCCCCGCGCACCTCCTAAACTCTTTAAAACGTTAATAAAATTATGTGGCCCCATCGTTTTTCATCAAAAACTTTTTATTCAAGAGGACAAATATTTTTTTCTATGCACTCTAATAAAAATAATTAATATTAATTAATAACAATAAACACATTTATTGACAGTGTTTTTGACAGCTGCAATGTGTCAAAATGAGTTTTTGACCTCAAAATCGTGTTTAGCAACCTCGAAAACCCCGAGAAAACGTGCACATCTCATTTTTAGTTGCAATATGATGATGCCATGATAAAAAGTTCGAACACTTCAAATCCCATCTATTTTCCCAATTAAATTTGGATCGCTTTGGAGCACTGGTTAAAATCAATTTTTTTTATCCTTTTAGTGCCAACATTTTTTTGGGCTTGAAAAATTGATTTAACCCCTGGAAGACATATTTCGAAAACTTTGCTAAATTAAGGACTACCCTAATTTATATATTTAAAAAACAATTTACCATAATTGGCAACAAAAAAGTATATAATTAATTTATAGCAGAATAAAAATTTAAAATAACATAAGATGCAATGATTAATAGAAAGCATGAATGGTTCACTGGAATTTCATTCAATCATAAAAAGTTTACAGATTATTAACTTTTTGTCAAAACATTTATATTTTACTATTAATTAATTCAAATAACGAAATAATTTGTTTTTCTGAACATTCTTTTCATATCCATTAATTAGTAGTTGTCAAGAATTATAATGGAAACAATTATCAAATAACATTTTTCGAAGCAATATTTTAAAATTATATCATTGTGATTGTTTATTTGTTGCGTTGACATTTATGTAATGATTTCATAAATGAAAATGAAGTCTTAATATTAATGCATTTTAAATTTAAAAAAAATTTAATTGATACTACTACTTCAATCAATTAATTTACACGAGTGTATCACTTGAAGCAAAATTTTGTTCGATATCGATTTGACCAAAATTGTCAGAATGGAATCTCGGTATTGATTTGAACAATTAGCCTGATCCGGCATATTTGAACAGTGTGAATGCAATCTAAACAAAACGTTACGTTGCGATGTGGGACCTTCACGTTTTGACCATTATTAGATCAATACTGTCATCTTGGCCAAGTAATCGGGATTTTGTGTGTAGTAGATGCGGATTTGTATTTAGCGCAGCATCATGGGAAATATTGGCAAGACAAATAATATTCAATATATTTCATTCTGCGAGAAAAGTAACCAATAAATAACATTAAAAAGTGATAAATAAAACTGTTTAATATTTAATTTTTTTATGATAAACTGAAGAATAGTTATTAATTTATTTGCTTAACCCTTTCAGTCATGATGGAACCAAAAAGGTCCCACTTGGCATCGACTGATTTTTCCTGTTAAAAGTTGCAATAATCGCAATAAAAGTTGGCACTCAGGGATTTTTGAAGTTGCTGAATACAAATCTTAAGTCAGAATTTCAACATTCAAAATGGCGAAACTAATATGGTGGATCAAACATTTTAAAACGCATTATTTTTATTGAAAAATTAGATAAATGCATGACTCAAAAGGTTTAAAGTATTTTTCATCACGCAATTTATTTTATTGCTAATTTTTTTGTTTCAAGCACTTTAAAATTGTTTGATGCGTTTACATAACTGAAAATATTGATTTACATGATACTGATTTTGTTGTCAGTAGAAATTTGAAAATATTGTTAATTTTTTTATAAATATTGGGTATAACTATTTTAGTTTAAAGTGGACGCATTTTCGTTTTTTCAATAATAAAATTGCCAAA